>VDFB02259295.1:0-51435 GCA_007258455.2 Sequoia sempervirens
TTTTTTTTTTTAATAAAAGAGGGTAAAAACTTTATTGAATCATAACAGCAATACAAAGTCCAAAGAAGGAAGCCACAAGGGGCCAAAAACAACAAGAATTAATTCACACCCAAGAAGCACCTCATATCCTCAGCAACCCATTCCTCAAGAACAGGGGCCATATCAACAGGGAGATTGCTCCAATCATCCACAGACCAAGAATCAGTCTTTTCCGACGCCCATCTAGCCAGCCCATCAGCCACCCTATTCCACTCCCGTGGAATATGACGGAAAACAATGGACTCCAAGGTAGAGCACAGAGAAATAATCTGTTTGACAACCATAGCTAGCTGCCAATTCACATCCTCCAAATTTTGATTATTCAACATATCAATAACCACCTGAGAATCAGCTTCACAAACAATCCGCCGCCATCCAAGGGAAACTGCACGCTCAACCGCCAAGAGAATAGTGCTAGCCTCCATAAGATTATTAGTTTGCAAACCACGATACATAGAAAAGAAGAAAACCACCACTCCAAGGCTATCTCTACCAATACCACCAACCCCAGCATGCCCAGGGTTACCCCTAGAAGACCCATCTGTATTAATTTTCAACTCCCCTAGAGCAGGTGGGCACCAAAATCCCTCACGAGCAACCCTCTCACGCCCACGCCTACGATGCACTTTACTCATAATACACTTCCCCCCTGTGGCAAGACCCAGGGAATTTACAACACCCAAGTCCCCAGGAGCAATCGGCACAGACAAGTCACACTTTGCAGTCAAAGTGTCCAGCAAAGCCCCAAGAATTCGCCTCCAAAGTTGCCCCACGAGCAATTTTTTATCCAAGAATATTCTTCTGTTACGTTCCAACCAGATTTTCCAAACAATCAAACTAGGACCAATACTCCAAGCAATTTTAAGAAAAGAGGTTGTAGCAGGAGAAGAACCCTGTCTCTTCCAAAAATCCTCCAAAGAAGAGACATGGCAACACGGTAAGCTCCAAAGATTCCACCAGTGATGCCAGATAGTCTTAACAAAAGAGCATTGAAAAAATAGATGTGATAAGCATTCATCATGCTGACCACATAGAATGCACATGGAGGGGCCCTGGAACCCACGTTTGCAAAGATTATCCCAAGTAAGACACTTACCTTGAACCACGAGCCAAGAGAAAAAATTACACTTAGGCCAAGCAAATTTATTCCAAGCATGCTTCCACCAAGAAACCTGGGAGCTTCCAAAGACCTGTTTATCCAAAACCTGATAACCAGAGGCAACCGAAAATTTTCCTTTCAAGTCAGGTCCACAAGCAAGCACATCAGCCCCTTGGAGAGAATTGCAGACACGACTCGATAAAATCTTAGCAAGCTCTTGACGATCCTCCACTGCACCACCAGGAGGCCAATCCAAGGGGCTCTTCCACCTAGACACAGAAATTTGACCCAAAGATTGTTGAGATTTAAAATCTGCCACATGACTCCAACCCGCCTCCACAAAAATCTGGCACAAATCTTGGAGATGGGGATGAGATGACACAATGGGTGGGTATCCATCCCAAGAATCATACCAGAAAAGAGCATCTCGACCCCCATTACAAATCCAAAAAAGTCCCTGTTTAACCAACTTGGCACCACGTTTAAGGGTACTCCAGATCACAGAGCCTTTCCCCTCCATACTAAACCTTGATACCTCCCTACTTTCTACTGCCCCCAAATATTTGAAGGTCATAATTTTAGCCCAGCACATATGCTGTTGAGAGCACCAGCGCCAATACAACTTAGCAGCCAAGGCCTGCCCATTCAAATCAGCCCGCCGTAAACCAAGACCCCCCTCTTGCTTTGGCCTACAAACAACATCCCACTTCACCAGACTCCATTTTCTATGAAGAAGATTACCAGCCCACAGAAACTGACGAGACAATTTCTCAAAATCTCTAATAAAACTTGAAGGAGCAGAAAGAACAAAGCATTTATAAATAGGAAGAGCCTGGACCACCTACTTTAAAAGAGTCACTCTACCTGCTGAAGAAAGCCACCTGCAAGTCCAATGACTGACCAATCCTTGAAACTTATCAAGAGTCTCTTGCCAAAACCTTTTGGGGAGAGAGCGAACAGCAAGAGGGATTCCAAGATAGGAAAAGGGAAGCGAACCAATCTGAAACCGAAGGATACCAGCAATTCTCCTTTGAATACCTTTAGGAGTGTGGAAGAAATATATGAAGGACTTCCCCTCATTTATGCATTGCCCAGAAGCTGCCAAGTAACTGTCCAAAACACTGCGCCAATTGAGAGCCTCATCAACCTTAGCCCTACCCATCAAGGCAGTATCATCTACAAATTGCAGATGAGACTGAGGGGGAATACCATCTCCCCAACTCCATCCCTGAAGCAATCCACTAGCAACCTGAGCACGAATTAGTCTTCCCAGGCCTTCCGCAAGGAGGATGAATAAGTAAGGAGATAGGGGATCTCCTTGCCTAAGGCCTCTAGAAGCACCAAACAAACAAGTGGGCTCACCATTGATAAGCACCGAAAAGGAGGAGGAAGTGACACAACTCCTAACCCATTCAATCCAACCCTCAGCCAAGCCAAAAGCTCCAAGGATTTTAAATAGAAAACTCCATTTAACACGATCATAAGCTTTAGCCATGTCTAACTTGATAAACATAGATTTATCTTTTGAGTATTCCATAGAATGGATGGCCTCAGCAGCAATAACTACCCCATCCATGATCTGTCTGCCAGCAACAAAACCCCCCTGCTCTTCAGAAATTAAGTCATCAAGCCAAGGCTTCAGCCTTTCTGCGATCAACTTAGTAATAATTTTATACACAACATTACATAGAGCTATAGGCCTAAACAAATCCAAGGAGTTAGCTCCCACCTTCTTAGGAATAAGAGCTAAAAATGTAGCATTTAGAGACTTCAACATTTGTTTATGCATAAAGGATTCTTGGACAACCTCTAAAAGGTCCAATTTAACCACTTCCCAGAACTCCTGAAAAAATTCAATGGGGAATCCATCAGGCCCAGGAGCTTTACCTTTCTTCATCTGGAATACAACCTTCTCAAGCTCCGACAAGGTAATAGGAGCAAGCAATGATTCATTCATTTCATTGGTCACCAGCTTCGGGATACAATCTAAAATTTTAGCTTCATCCTCCTCCGCAGGAGGCGAATCCTCAGAGAAAAGGGTAGAGAAATATCGAATGCATTCAGCTGAAATAGAGGCTGAAGAGGACAAAGATTCCCCATTAGGCAACATAATAGAAGAAATAGCATTACCTTGTCTCCGATCCTTAACTGAGTTATGGAAGAAAGCAATGTTTCAATCCCCAGCCTGGAGCCATTCAATACGAGACTTTTGTTTCCAAAAAATCTCTTCTCTTAACTCCCATTCCTCAAGCTCTTTTGTTGCAGCAACCTCTAATAAACTCAGCTCCTCTGAGAGGCCTTGATCTCGAATTTTTCTGGTAATTAGGTCTAGATTATCTCGCGCCTTTTGCTTTTCCTGAAATAAGTTACCAAAATGCTGCCTATTCCATCTTTTCAATCTCTATTTAACATACTGGAGCCTCTTTGAGAAAGAGTACATGGCAGTGCCATATGCTGGCTTCCCCTGATCCCACCAACTAGGGAGCAAAACATGAAGAGATTCATCCCTAAGCCACATGAGTTGGAACTTAAAGGTCTATCTAGCACACCGTTGAGGCACATCAACCACTAGCTTAATAGGCCAATGATCAGAACCACGACCATCCAAAATTTTAGATTTTATCAACCACCTGTCCCCCACCCAAAAACTAGACACCAAAAATCTATCCAGTCTTTCAAAAATAGAGGCATCACCAATTCTCCTATTATTCCAAGTAAAAAGACCATTGCCAGGCTTGATATCCACAAGATTCAAAGCAGAGATATTGTCCTGGAGCAATAATGCGTGGTTTCCAACCTTGCAATACCACCTTTGTTTCCGCAGAAGTCTGCGTATAGCAATAAAATCGCCCAATAATCCAAGGATGGTAGGGAAATAAGCTGCAAACTAAACGAATGTTGGACCACAAAAGTTACTTTCCTTGCAACTCCACAGGCGCATACACATTGGAGAAGAGAGCAATTTCCCCTGACATAAAACAAGAGGCCACCATGGAAAGGGAGGACCTGAAAGACACCCACCAAAGGGGGCAAATCTTACGCGGGTTCCATAAGCATGCCACCCCGCCAGAAGACCCTTGAGCACCAATGCATTGGCATCCACCATTCCCCCATAACTTAGGAACTAGATCCATCATACCCTCCACAGAGAGCTTAGTCTCCTGCAAAAAAGAACATCAGGCGAATGACACCTAATCAAATCCCGAACAGCTTTTTGTCTAGGGCCACTGTTCAAGCCCCTAACATTCCAATAGAGAACTATCATTTCGAGGGGCATGAAAAATGCGAATCCAGAGTCTTGACTGACCCTGACTCCACCAAAGTCTCCCCTATCATCTTAATCTTTTCCTCATCCTTCTTCCTTCCCAGCTTAGAAATTTTCTCCGGCCCCCCCTTCTTGAGAACCTTTTGCAGAACACCCAACTGAGAGGATGCCTTAATATTCTTCTTGCCCACCTCTAGACCAACTTTTTGCAAGAGGTGAACCTTATCTACACTATCTTTCACTACCTCAGCACTACCACCCAACTCAACCTGAACCTCCATTTGACGATCTGTCCCTAGAGCCGAAGTCCCATCAGTAAGCGGAGCCATAATCCCCTCTGAGTTGAGCAAAACCTGACTAGAATCTTTCCCAACCTCATCTAAGCATGGCACTCCCATACCCCCCTCCTGTTGGGGAGCAAGCATTGCCTCAACTAAAGGGCCATGCTGATCAATATCCAGAGTCCCATGATCTAGATCCAAAAATCCTGGGTTCACCTCCTGTTGACTAAGATCCTCTAGCACCTCAAACCTGTTGAAGGTGTCCTCCTCCTGCCTATCCTTCAAAGTCCTTTTATGACCTTTATTTCTGTTTCGGCCTCTAACGGGAATAAATCCATCTTCCCTACCACCAGAACCCTGAATGGGGTCCTTGCCCTTATCCACCCTAGGTGGATTAGCCGAAGGTTGAGAAGAATGAGCCTCCAAAGGCTTGGCCTTTGGACATCTACGCAGGAGGTGACCATACTCATGACAGAAACGACAACGGAAGGGAAGTGTTTCATAATCCAGCTGTTGCACCCATGAATAATCTCCTACACTCACTTCTAACGAGTCTGGCAATGGCTTACTTAAATCAATTTCTACACAAAACCGGGCAAAAGTCATTACCTTTTTGAATTGTGTTTGCTGAGAAGAACCCACAGGTTTCCCCAGCTTCGAGGCTAATAGGCACAACACATCCTCTCGCCAGCATTCCACAGGGAGCCTTGGAAGACGAACCCAAACCGGAACCCGATTCGGAAGTTCCTCTGCCGGGTTGAAGCCAGCATGCCATGGCTTAATAAATAAGCCCACCTGGTTATAAAAATACGGGCCCCCTTCAAAAATCCTATTCCGATCAGCCAAACAATCAAAAGTAACCATGAAGTAGTTATTTGCCAGGAGGCGGAACTCCATCTCTCCCTCAGGCATCCATGTCTTTTGAGCCCACATCTCCAAGAATTGCAAAGAAATTTTCAAACCTAAGAATTTGCAATAAAGAGAATGTCGTGCATAATAATCAATGTCTTCAGCCAACATCTCCATTGGAATGACTACACTCGGCCTCTCTTTACACCGTTCGAGGCACCCATTAATCTTCGGAATTCTGGGCCCCCCTACCGAGCCCATCTCAACTTTCTTAGGTTCCACCGAGAAAAGATTATTATCAAAAAATTTCGAACCCTGTGGAGAGGGTTTCGATCCAAAAGTAGAACGAAAGTCCATATTGGGACAAACCCTAGAAGATTCTCCAGTATCCATCAAAGAGCACACAACGCAAGATGAGCAAGCAAGGCCCAAATAAAACCAAGAGCCCTTCGAAGAAGGCACACTCCACTGGACACCAAGGTCGCAACCCCCCAACCCCAGAATACACACCTGCTGCAAAAGAAAAGAGCCTCCCCCCGAATAGCATAACAAAAACCCACCCCCAAGAAGCTTCAGAGAAGAAGAGAACAAATCCGACCCCCAACTACACATGCAACCACCAAAAGACCACATGCAGGCCGAGCCTAGATGGCTGCGGCCTCATGCAGCGCTTGCAGAGCCATCCTATCCTCCCCTTAATCCATTCTAATTCATTTAATTTAAATGATTATTTTAAAGGAGTTGGGTCGAATTTTTCAAAGGGCAGTATATATTCTCAGCAAGGACAAATCGAACCATTATGATTATGTTATTCTAATTTGTCTTTTTGCTCTGAGCATTGGAGTTTGCAAACCTTAGGGTTTCTGGCAGACAGACGTTTCTGGAGAACGAAAACTCTTCAGAGATTAGGCAGACTGAGGCTATGAAATACCAGTTTAAGCTTGCATCTGGGTGACTTCATTCAGGAGTTACAGATTGAACGTATTGACAGATTCAGACAAGGATTTACTGAGTTATCCATCAGACAATACAGGCGATTTCATCAGAGATCAATCTACAAGGTTTTGGCACACTTTCCAAGAAGCCGTACCTTGTTATTTATTGCTGGAACAGGCCGTACTTTTCTGTACTGCCCAGGCCGTACATTCTTTTCTCCAGAGGAACGCATTTATCTTTCAGTTTGTGATGATTAGTTCTTGGGCGCATTGACACTGGAGATTCTTCTTGCCTGTGACTGGAGAGCAAAGCTGATATATTATTTTCTTAATGCATTTAATGCTGCTTCAGCCGCCATTCAGGTTTTTCAATAAAAATCATTGTATCTCATGCTTTATTCAGATTTTTGTATTGTAAATGCTCTGGAAGTAATAATAAACAGTACGCCTACCTTCTTTGATCATTTTCCAAGCTTTTCTAGAGTTTATTAATTTTTTATGAATTTATTAGCAATTTTGAGAGAAATTGCAGCTTTACATTTTTGCCTGAAAACTCATCAAAACACAAAAAAACCGAAAAATTGCAAAACGCAAAAATTTCAGTTAGGGTTTCGATTTGGGAACCACCAGGGTTCTGACATCTCTCATGCCTGCTTGATATAGTGTCATGTAACTATAGAATTCTACCTGCTTCTGAAGGTTGTTATCACTTCCTATGTTCCTTCTATTTCTGCAATAGACTCAGGTTGTGAACCATCTACTGGTTTTAAATGTTCATGACCAAACTTTGACATGCATTCCACCATTTATAAAGCCCAGCTTCCTTTTTTCTTATTGAAATATTGTAACGACTACTATCTGAAATTTTTGCCGAAATATAATATGATGAAGGACAAATAAATCTGATCTTTATCAAATATACAACCAAAAGGTATAACAGGATGCGAGAAAGAAGAAAAAAACTTTATCTAATGAACAATTCTTGTTTGCTGTTCAATGAATACTGGCTTGATAATGATAATATTACAATATCTACTGACACAATAATTTGTGTCATCTAGTTGCCTAACAATCTTCTGTTACTGACTACAGCTGACATTTATAGTCTGTAAAGAAACAACTTATCTGCCCAGATCAGTTTGGCAGTATATCAAATAAGATTCCATCTTTATATGCATACAAGTAGAAACAGAGTTAAAAGTGATTGTTCAAATGTCAATTGCTGCAGATTACATGAGAACTAGAAGTCATTAGAAAAAAGTAGCAAGCTCCCAGACAAGGGTATGTATGTTTGGAGCCTTTGGTAAAGTCTTCAGACTTCTGAATTTTGTGGAATCCTCTAAAATTTGTGGCGGGAGTTTAGCAGAGCCTCTGAATTCAGCTGCAGTTTGACAGAATCTTCAAAATTGGAAAAACCAAGGACCAAAAGTGGAAGAAATATTGAAATTTTCTCCATAAAGATAAATTCCAAAGTTTAGCTTTCACTAAATGTGACCTCCAGAAAAGGCTATGGATTGTTTTAGTTTTTCATAACTTTGGGATGACTGTAAACCTAATATCATTCATGATTCTTCAACTATTTTAAAGCCTGTGGACTGTATTTGTAGATCTCACAACAGGACTGATCACCCTCACCTTTTGTGGTTCCAGATGTACTGTTAAAGGACTCACATTTCACACTGGGATCTCTCATAACATCAAACAATGAATTTCCCATTCCACTCTGCTGATTTATCCTCATGCTCGTTGCAGTATTCATTTTTAACTAGTAAATTGTGGGCTTTTCTAGTGCCATGAGTCACAGTTCTAATAGTGATATTCACTTCAGATGCTTCCTGTCTTTATGGGAGCAGTTTCTTTGAGCTTTGAGATGAATTTCAAAAAAAATATTGTCTTCTAAGTTTGTTTCACTAACATGGTAGCCAACTTAGACATGCTTGCTCTTCTTGCCAAGGTAATAAGAGGAAGCTTTGCTCTAGAGTGGCGGTTTCTTTACTATTTTATTCTTTTTATGTTAAAATGACTTTTGTTGCAAAGTAAAATGTTTTTTATTGGGTGACAAATCAAAATAGTAATATTTTCTACAACTTATTGGGGGCCTTGACATAGACAAGTTGCAATGACATAAATGATAAAAGTAGTTCTAAAAGCAACATGTCCCATCACTTAAATGTTAAAACATAATAGGTAATACAGATGGAGGCTATGAGAGGAAATCTGAGAATTTATGATAAGTATAGATGTATAAATACTCAAAGGGAAAAATGGAAGAAGGAAACCCTTATTTAGTCATCCTTAACATCAAAAATAGCATCTGTATCAAACACTATCAAATGCTTCTTTGGGATGTCACTTGGAGTGTGTTCAGACCAATAGAAATATGTGGAGCAGTTCTTGTATGTATAAAGGTAGCACCAGCAGAGATAGAAGAAAGAATCTGCTATGTGCCCAAACCTCCAGAATCCTTAGTTGAGGGCTATATTTTGATGGCATTGGACATGGCACAGGTATGAGGAACTCTCTGCCTATCTTGTAAATGGGGTGCTTTTTCATTAATAATAATTCATCCAAATGTATGCTACAGTTTGTATATGATATGACACCTGTAGATGTTCTAGACTAGGAGTGCAAATTGTGGAATGTAATATGATTTTTTTGAATTATCAAATTTAGTAAGTGTTCTTGCTTCTTAAGAATTTCCATTCATTTCTCATTTGTAATATTTACTTAAGTTTAAGGGTTGGACCATTGGGCTATATATATCAAACATCTGTGTTGATTGTATAAAACTCACAGGCTGTAGTCACTCCACATATTGAGGACATTTATTTTTGTTCACAAATTTGTTATTTTTGTGAGTTATGTAAAAGCTGATTTTCTCATGGTCAAGCATATGCTTTGTTCTTTAGGGACCAAAACCAAAGGCTGCTACAGAGTTGATAAAGATGAGTGGCATACCTGAAGCTATCATTCGACACATGCAAAAGGGGTAAACTAAGACAGCTTGTTTACTCTTAGTAATTTGTTACATTTGTAATGTTCTACCCTTTGGAAGCAACACTTTGATAATCACATTGCATGTTTTATCATATGGCTGGTCCAACTCATTATTTTATTCTTCTTTTATGATTGCTTTACTACTAGTTTTTAATATTTGTTATGATATCACTTTATACTTCAACTGAAATGGTTCATCCTACTAATTGCTCTAAATATTGTACTTTTAGTTCTTGGTCATTGTCATCTACTATTGAACACAACCAATATACAGTTTGAGAGTATTGCCCTATACTCTTCTATTTCTTCAAATGGCCTTCAACAAATAGTATTTTGCATATAGAAAAAATTTCATGATTCGTTTCTCATTACCATTTTCTTCAGGTTACATTTTGGTGGGTGATTGTTAGAGTTAACAAACTAGTCACTGTTGGTTCAGATTTTGGGTTAGTTGTGGTTGGTAATTATATTGCGTGTTTTGGGAATACTGTTGTAATATTTTGCTAACAAACAACTGCCTAATATTCTGGCATTGTTGCTCACCAATGGAGATCATGAGCATAGAAGATTAATAATTTAAATGAGGATCATTTAATGCAACAAACACACAGGAGGATACTTCATGCTTCCATGGAAGGAAGTATTTAAAGAGAATGTAACACAAGAGGCTGAAGACATATATCAAACTGTCAAGAAAATGGACAATTGTTATTAGGAAACAAGTTTAATTGTTTTATGCCTTTCTTTTCAGAATTATTTATGTAGGTTCATTCAGATACAAGAAGAATGTAGGCCTGCACGAAAACAAGAGGTAAAGCTATAAATATCACACATGTAGATAAGAACTTTGTAAAGATAAGTTTATAACAATGTAGAAAGGGCTAAGTAATAGCTAGCAATCCTAGCGTGTGTTTGAAGATAAAAAGTGAGGCCCAAGAAACAAAGTTTTGGTAAAGATTCACAAAAATAAGGTGTGAAGAAATTTCATAGTATTTCTAATGTAACATACCCAATGTTTACTCTATAGTTTTCACCTAAGATTTAACTTATGAAGTGAAAAATTCAATGTTTCCAAACACATGAAAATAAATTTTTTCTTTTTCAATAACATAATTTTCATTCTGCATAAAGATCTTCATATAACATTTGCATAATTGAAATATCAAAACTAAACTTCAAGTGAATGGAACTCATCTTTTCAAATACAGTTTATAAATAAAATTCATGATCATATACACAATTTCATGATTTATAAGAGATCAAGGTCAAGGTATCCTTATCTGGATTACTTCTTTTGTTTCATAAGTCTTTGCATGTCTTCTACAAGAGGGAAAACATCACCCAAGTGCTTTACCTCCAACCACAGACCAATGGTCCCCCACACACCTTCCTACTAGAAGTGGCCTTGCTCATTGACGAAGAGCATAGTATAGGAACCTCTAGTATTGCCTATCTGAGTATCTCGTGTTGTGTCCTACATAACATGTACGGTCATACAACTATAGACATTCTCTAACTATGCATGACTTTATTGGCAAGTTATGTAAACCTGGAGCACAGTGAACTGACAAAGTGTAAGCAACGACTTTTACATTTAGTTTGGCCAAAGTTTGATAAATATAATCAATCCACTTTCTAAGGAAGCGGTGTCGTAAGTTCACCCACCTCTAGCTCAACTTGGAAATCCTACTAAATTGTGGTTAACTCTTCTTTTGGTTTGACCCAATCGTTAACTTAAACAAAATCTCTTTTAATAGTGATGACTCACTAATGTCGATTATTCAACCAAATAGGTTTGACTCATTTCTCTTGAATACCCTATTACGTACTTGTAACAATCCGATTATGGCAACTGCCTCTTATTCAAGTATTTACCTAGACACAAGGGAATAAACGATTCTCCTATATATAAGGTCTTTGAGTTTCCAAGAATGTAAGCCCTCTTCTCAAGAATAAACTACCAAGGTAATAATAAAGACTCTTGGTATAATATATAAGATGTTAACATTCAAAAGATAATAAAGACGTATTCATTTCAATACGTTTTCAGACGCTCTTATTGAAATGCAATAAAAACTTGTTCAAAGACATTATATGTAAGACACTGTCTTCACTACTTTGGGTTAATAAGCTAGTTGTTTTGGTTAAACACAACTTTAGGGAGAGTCCTCTTTTCATTGAAGCTCTCTCGCAAATATATATATTAATTCAATATTATGTAAATCAAACATGATTTTAACAATGTATTTTAAAAGAAAACTACTTTGATATAACCAATTGGTTTCCCTAGTTCTCATTATCGCTTTGCATTTTTAATTGGCACTATGCATAAATAACTAAGCTTTTCGTATATGCATTCATATACTTTTCTAAACAGCCATACTTTGCACATAGCAATGGCAAAAACAAACTCATATAAATAAAGGAGCTTTAACCAGAATTTGAAAGAGAAGGAAAGAGAATCATTTTATTCATGCCTGGAATAAAATTGCCTGGCTTTGATTCTTGGTAATCCTTGCTTCAAATCTGTTGTCCTCTCAAATTCCAATGCCCAACACTATTCTTGCACCTCTTTCTTGCTTCCTTACTATTAGTCTGCAGCTATCAAGAAATATAAATCTGATACTAACAATCTAATCTCACTCTTTGGCATATTCAAAATGCAGATTTCAAATGCTCTTCTTACTAAACTTAACTCTCCTCTCAAACTCACGTATGCAGCTATAGCAAGATTGCAAAAATCATGAACAACCAAACAATGAGCAACTGCTCCCAATTTATGCTAAAAATGGTTTTCTAATAATAGAAAACAGTTAAACTTAGGGCTCAAATAGCTCTACTATAGCTGCCATCACTCAAAAACTCTGCCAGGCGTGAGAATGAACCAGTCGACTAGGCTCTTGGAATGCCACGACTGGATCTTGAATAAGTCAAACAATGCTACAAATTCATATGTTGAGATGCAGCTTTAACATAATGCAGATTTCAGTTTGAAAAGACATAAAAAACAAATCGATTTCCTCTTCTCATTGCCATGGCTTAGTTGGGCAACTCAGTATTTTGTTGTTGGCAGTTTATTGTTGCAGAAATAGTCTCCAAAGATGGTACGTTGGCAGTCAAAATTCCTTCAAACTCTTCTACTTACCTTTTGCCCAAGTCATGGGCTCCCATGTTAATAGCAACACATGCTTAATACTCTCCAATTCGCCATCTTCAAGTGGCTATTAAAACAGTTTCAAAATTGCATATACTCAGCCACTACGTACGTGGCAGTATTAGTAAATTAATATATGCATATTGTGGCACCAAAACTAGGCAACTCCATTACTTATTGTTATAACAGCAATAGCCTTGCATAGGCGTGACATTATAGCCACTTAATATGGCTTACTAAAATCAATTTAAATATTATATACACACATTCCATTTTTATTTGCACATACATGTATGTAAGTATGAATATACATTAACATATTTAAAGATCTATGCATATTCCAATTTACATAGATAAATCTATATGCATCATTTATTATATATATCTACACACACACACACATATACTTATTAACATATACCGCAATTACATCATAAGTGTTACTTACATACTAAGTTACCGGTTCGGTTTTGGGTTCGGGTTCGGGTTCGAGAACCCGGTTCGCCGGTTCGGGAATTTTTTTTTTTGGGTTTGGGTTCGTTTTGGGTTTGGTAATACAAAAACATATAAAAATCAGAAATATATACATATTTGCAGCAGTAATTAAGTTCAGAATACACCACCATATTAATAGTCAAATAACATAGCAAAAATACACCACCACTTTATACTCAAAAGTCAAATGTCATGATATAGAATTATAAATTAAAGTTTACAATCAGCCATTAATAATTATTAATTATTGATCATTGATCAATCTGAATCATATGGGTCATCAAAAAAAGCAGCATCATCAGCATCATTAGATGCTACATTTTGTGTAGAACCACAAATAGCGTTAGTGGCACTCGCACAAGCACTGCCACTAGCACTAACACTACTGCTCTCATGCTCAATAGTAGCTGCTCCAGGCTGATAGTCATCATCAATATCAAGTGCAGTTAAGTGACTTGTGGAAGCATCCAAGTCAAGCTGCTCTGGCTCAATATCCCACCTCCTTGTGTCTCCTTTGTAAGAACTATGTTTGTGTGTAAGGAGGTGCAAGTTTGAATGCACATACACCAAGTCCTCAGCGTTTTTTGAATGTAGCCTATTGTGTTTTATTGAGTGGATGAAGGAGTATGTGCTCCAATTCCTCTCAGAAGAGGATGAACTAGCAACCTATTAAGACCAAATTAAATCAATAAATAGTTAAGAGTTACAAAATTAAACAAAATTATTAATTAAAAATTAAAATTAAAATTACAAATATAAAACTTCCTTGGGATAAAACTTTTATTGCAATAGGTTGGAGGTGCATGTATTCTTGCCCATGGAAGTACCATCAACTATGAGCATCCACCTTGCACTTGTCTCGAAGAGCATCCATATTCTGATCAACACTCCCAGAGCATGCAAAAGCCATAAACTCAGCCCTCACTTGATCACGTTGGTCACGATCAGTGAAGATTCTACGAATTGCTGCCTTGTACCCTTGGGCCACTTCACCATCCCTATATGGAGCAACTCTTGATGAAGCAGAAAGTATCTTAGGACTATAATATTTGGGACTCAATGCAAAAGCGAGAAGATGCAAGGGAGTGGTCATTTTGTTCCATCTATCAACCATGATTTCCTGTAGCTCTTTGAAGAATTTTTCTTCAGGATCTTCCTCTTTTGCATTGATGATGGATCTCATCTTCTCAATCATTGAGTCGATACCATCATATACTTCGCCCAAACAAGGTCTATCCAAGTCAGTGTAACGGATCATGCTCAGTATGGGCTCGGTGAAACTGACGAGATACTCAACACGATCCCACCAACCATCATCTAGGATCCTTTGCTTGATCCTATTTGCCCTTTCATTGCTAGATTGCCTCCATACAACCCAATTAGGGCTGATTACCATGGCACATAGTGCCTCACGAACCTTTATAAGTCGTCTCAACACAATTGTGTTGGAGGCAAAACGGGTCTTGGCAACCTATTTGAAAATCAAAATTAAAATTAAAATATAATTTAAATATACAAAATCAAAATTTAAAAATTAAAATTAAAAGAAAATTCAAAAATTTAAAAATATTGAGAATTAACTTACCTTCAACAACTCCAATTTTGAGAATTGCCTAAATATTCCTTGCGTCATATGGTGGTTGGTGACAAACATTTGGATGTCTTTGCCCTCGGCATACACCTGTTTGATCCATTCAATTTTGGATCCAATTTTTTGTAGCATTAGATTGAGGGAGTGGACAGCACAAGGTGTCCAAAAAATGTGTGGATACTTCTCCTCAACCAATAACCCAACAGCCCTACAATTTTTGGCATTGTCGGTTACAACTTGCACAACATTTTGATGGCCCACTTCTTCAATAGCTTGGCAAAGGATGTCAGCAATAAATGGACCATCTTTCACCTATCCTTCACAATCCACTGCTCTCAAAAACATTGCCCCTTTAGGGGACACAGCAATAACATTGATCAATGGGCGATTTCTTGCATCTTTCCATCCATCAGAAACTATGGTCACCCCTGTTTCGATCCACAAATCCCTTATGGGCTTCAAAGAGTTTGCTACATGTTTCACCTCTTTCTCCAATAAGGTGCAACGCACCTTCTCAAAACCTGGGCCCTTATACCCCTTTGGAGCCTCATTAATAGATTTCACCATTTTTTGCCAATATGGTGAACGAACAACATTGAATGCCAATCCATTGGCATAGACACATCTTGCTATGTCTTGATCAGCAATCTCTCTTGCCTCATTCTGAAATGAAGCTTCCAACGGTCCCTTAGATCTTTTATTTGAAGAGGGCATGGTTTGCTCTTGAGGGATGTCCATAAATGGATGGCTTTCTGTAGGTGGAAAATAAGGTGGTGTAGGGGGTTTCATGGATCGAGATCCTTTCTTCAAAGGATGGCTTGTTTTACCACTGGTTGTTTTTTGGTCTGCCTTTTCTTGCTCAGCAATATATTTCAACACTATATCTTTTGGAATGCCTTCGTTGTCTTAACCTGGACAATTTTTGATGCCTGTTTCAGGGATCCCGCACAAGTGCCCTTTTACTCGACTGTATGAGCTCGAATATTGAACATTGCAATGACTACAAATCCAAACATATCCTCCACCACCTGGAAGTTGCTGAACCATTTCTACATATTTCCAAAGGGGAGAGGTTGGGTTTATTTTGAAACGAGATTGGATTGAGCCTGAGGAGGTACCGGTTGCCATTGTAATACGGAATAGTGAATACCTAAGGCACAACATATTGAAATTTTGGTATTGATTCATTGAATTTGAAACTAAAAGACTTAATTAATTTCAAAAAAATGAAAAAATTGAACATGTGTTATAGACATTTAGAAGAATGAAAAGTAAAACAAAACAATAATTAAAAAACAAAACAAAAGAGTTGAAGTTCACTTGTGAAAAAAAATGTAAAAAAAATAATAAAAAAACTTCAAAAAACCTACCTCTTTTGAAGAAATCTTGCTCTACGATCTTCTTAGCAACGAATAGACACTTGCGAGTGCTTAGGAATAGCACAACAATCAACTTTGAACAATCTACGATCAGCCTTCAAGTCTATTCCAGCTTGTGCAAGCAAAAGAGAAAGTTGAGCAATGGAGGCAAAAAATCCTTTTTTCTCATTCACAAATTGGTAAAATGAGTATCACTTTACCTATTTCATGTTTTAGAGGCAAGTATTAGGGTTAGAAAGAATAAAAAACTATTTAAAAGTAAAAAAAATATTAAAAAAACCAAAATACGTGTTAAAAATTGCGCCTGGGCGCGAAATTCTGCCCGGGTTCGAACCGGGTTCGAAATTTTCGAACCCTGGCCGGACCCACAGTCAGGGGTCCGAACCCTGGCCGAACCCACAGGCCCATTTTCGGACCCGCAGCGAATTCGGGCGGACTGGACCCGAATTCCGGACTCGAACCGAACCCAAACCGAACTCGGGGCCAATATGGGCGAATCCGGTAACATAGCTTACATAAGATGCTTGCAATTCATTTTAATTTAATTAAATGATCAAGGAGGAACAAAGACGACAAAAGCATCATTTTCCCTAACGACTCACAAGTCTATCAACTTAGGCTCAAGAATTACCAATACGAAGCTTAGACTGACTCAACAAGGTTCCACTAACCTATGCAAGTGAGTGTGTGTGTCTACTTAGACAGAAATACCAAATGTTCCAATACCAAATCTCTTCTCCTTGGTGATACTCTCCCTCCCCCACTGGAGGGTTCGAACTTTCTTGCATCCAACTTAGAGCAACATGTTCGTAGTTAGCTGATAACATATAAATCATATTCACAATATAGCTTAAGCATCATATAAGCATTTAAAATTAGTTTCATCAAATTGGATATTCATTCATTTCATTAAACCATCAAATACCATAATGACATAATTCATGTATTAATCCACATTTGAACATATAGGTTAAAGTAATTGGGTAAATTAACAACGGGGTGTAACATTTAAGACGTGGCTATGGAGATAGCCACTCAAGATCAAAGAGCTTCAATGAAAGCACAAAAAAACCTAAAATGAAAGAATAATTCTATTCTCTCAAAGGATGCAAAAATAAAATGATTCTAGAATGATTGAATTGCTCGTACATAAGAGTTGCAAGTCGGTATATATAAGATACTCCACCAAGATATGTGAATGTACAACCAATGTGGGATAAAGGAGATGTAGTTGATGAGCACACGATTATACTAAGAGGGGGGAGGGGGGGTGTTGAATCGGTATAATACAATCTTTTTCAATTAAAACTTAATTAACCACAACAATAACAACCATGCAAGATCTAACAGTTAGGAACACAATAATAACGCTAAATTTACATGGAAGCCCTTATGGGAGAAAACTACAGCAAACTATTGCTTTCATATAAATCTCTTTTACAATCTTCATTCTACAAATTTTGTAGGCAGCAACCCCTAAGAAACTCCATTATCTCCAATTTGTAGGCACCAACCTCCAAAGTAGACAAAGACTTTCCCCTTCTTTAATTGCTCTTTCAACAAATGATATACATATAATATCTTCACGAAATCTTCACAACTCTGCTCTATTCTTCTTCTCAAATTTTATGCTTCTTCAATGGATGATAAACTCTTATAATGTCTTCATAAAAAATGATTATAGATACTCTTTCTTACACAACTTTGAATGCAATGCTTTCCTTCTCAAATCTGATTTCAAACAAAGCTCTTCATGAATCTGATTTCAAATCTGACTTCGAATAATACAAAACTTTCTTATCACAAATCTGATCACTTCCCAAGTAATATCCTTCATCCAAAGATCCAAATCATGCACAATCCTCTTTGACAAAGCTGATCACAAATATGACAATATCTTCACATAAATATCTGCCTTAAGCTCTGTTCTAACTTCCCTTACAAATCTGCTCTCAAGTTGTGCATCAAAACATTAGCACTTTCTTCATATATTCAGATATGAATATGAGTTACACTTCATATTCTCTACTGTAGACCTGCTTGAATACTTGACTGATTTTACTTTTTTTTTTTACTCAAATGTTCTCCATGTCTTCCTTATATATCTTCATAAACTAGTGAAAGGTTGCATCTCTTGTAACAGACATATCACGACCTTTTCATTTTTGCATATTCCTTTTTCAAATCTGCATACTCATATACATATACTTGCTGGTGTATATATGATTTTTCTCTTTTTAAATTCATACTCATTCTTCCTGAAATATCCCCCTTAGTAAGGGACTTGGGCAGTGGCCAATCTAGAATTGCCTGGATCTTCTCCTGATGTACCTGTACACCCTGTGCGCTGATCACATGACCCAAGTATAAAATTTTCTTCATGCCAAACTCACACTTTGATGCCTTAGCATATAAGGATTGATCACCCATGATGCTCAATACCTCATCCAACTGTTTCAAATGGTCATCCTAGGTTAATGTTGTGTATGAGAAGATCATCAAAGAACACCTGTAAATACTTATGCAACTGCTTGTTGAATATATGGCTCATACAGGATTGGAAGGTAGCAGGTGTGTTAGTCAAAATGAAAGGCATGTCTGAGAACTCATAGTGCCCATAATGCCACCTAAAGGCTGTCTTGTGTATATCCTACTCTCAGACTCTTATCTGATGGTACCTCGATTGAAGATCAATCTTTGAAAAGTACACTGCCCCATGCAACTCATCAAGTAACTCGTCGATCCTGGGTATAGGGTACTTGTTCTTGATCGTTTTTTTGTTTAGTGCACGATAATCTATGCGCATCCTCATTGTCCCATCCTTCTTAACCAGGACAACAGAAGAAGCAAATGGGTTTGAGCCAAGTCTAATGTGACCCATGTCTAACAACTCCTTATTTCCCTTCTCTATCTCATCCTTGAATTTCTTAGGATGTCTGTAAGGAGTAGTTATGATGGGTTTAGCTCCCTCCAACTCATTGGTGTGCTTGAAACCCCTATTAGGAGGCCTCCCTGGAGGAATCTCCCCAAAAACTCTGTCATGCTTACCCAATAGTGATTGGATATCTACATGGTACGACTGGCTACTATCCAGAGTCTCCTTGGACGTGATCAAACACTTAGCTGCTCACACAACATTCCCATGTCTAGAAATGCCCTCCATCTGCTTAGTTGACACTATCTTTGGGGAACCATTAGCCATACCCCTAAGCACAACCTTTTTCCCATCTACTGTCTTGAACTTAAGCTGCATGGTCTAGAAGTTTTGTGAATACTTCCCCAATGAATGAAGCCACTGTATGCCCAATATAGCATTTGTATCACCTAGGTCATCGACATAGAAATAATCTATAACAGCCAAGTTGCCCAGAGTAACACCTAGTCGAGAAACCCTCTGTGTGCAAGTCATGTTGAAACCATCCACAACCATCACACTGAATCCCTCAAATTTTTCTATTGGTATGCCCCTCTTAGTCACCAGGGCCGAGTCTATGAAATTGTGGGTTGCTCAACTATCGATCAAAATAGTAACACGCTGCCCCTTTAATACTCCTCTAACTCTAAAGGAATTGAACATGGGAGTAGCTAAAATAATAGCGATAGTGCCACTCTTAGTCTCCACCTGTGGTTGCTCATCCTATGAACTGCTATCATTGCTGCCCTGTACCTGTTTTGCCTCTCCATCATCTTCACTATTTGAAAGAACCTCAATATAGTGTACCTTCTCTTTACCCATGCATTTGTGTCTAGGCTCCCAAGGCTCCTTACAATTGATACAAAGATTTTTCCTCCTCAACTCCCTACGAGCTTCATCATCTAACTTGTCCTTCCTAGGCCACTCTTGAAAGGGCTTTTTGTCTTTGTTCTTTTGAGGAATGAATTGTTTGGATGAAAATTTACTCTTAAGCACTAAATGCTCCATGTCACGTGCCTGTATGATAGCATCTTGAAGTGACTCTGGTTTTAAAGCCTTAATCCAACCACGTAGTGGCTTGGATAGACCCTTAATGAAAAGTATGATTAATCTATGCTTTGATACATCTGATACCATAACCGAGAGTCTTTGGAACTCAAAAATATATGCATCCACAGTACCACTTTGTTTGAGTTGCACCAACTCCCTGAAGTGCAATTTAGGATCCTTCTGGTCAAACCTACCCATCAACTTTTGAAAGATGTCCAAGTAGGATGTGATACTAGCATGTCCCGAGGTGACTAACCCATGGTACCACCACTCGTGGGCCTCACCCTCCAAATGTAACGTGGCGTACTTGATAGCTTCAGACTCCAACATAGGATTGAGTTGGAAATAGGTGTTCAACTTTTGAACCCAAGATCTAGTTGTGCATTTACTTGAGCCATCAAATGAGGGTATCGATAGTTTTCCCACCTTATGTTGCAAATCTTGATTCTGAGGGCCCCTATTGTGATCCCTTGGCCTATTCCTGTATTTTATGGCACAAAATTCTTGTAAAGTCATCCCTGCATGAAACTCGTCTCCAAGAGACTGATACTCCCTCAAATAATCGGTAAATCCTTCACCTTGTACTTGCTGCCCCTAATTACCAGCTGGTTGACTTCCCAAAAACTGAGCCATAAGTGGTCTAGAAGTCACCCTACTAGCTGCCCTAGTGTGACTCTGAGCAAGGATGTGCATTACTCCCTTCACCATTGTTCCCATTGTTCCCATTATCACTATTATGCCCATTAGTACCTCCTGTGCCGTTGTTACCAACATTATTGCGATCAATCACCAAGTGAGGAGTTGGATTGCTTGTTGTTGACCCCTTGCAAGGTCATTCAAAATTTGCAAAGTGCTACCTTTAGGCGGTTCACGCCTATCACCCATATTTTCTTCTTTTGATGACTTTGAATCAAATATATTCAATGCTCTTTCTCTTTCCTTTCTACTCCTATAAGTTATATAGGTTTGATCTTCCAAATTCATAAATAATCATTGTAACTGTTAATCAAATCTTATCAGATTGTCTCTTAAAAGAACCTATGGAAATTCTAAGTTAAAAATTCTATTCTAGAATCCTAAGTCAGATTTATTTCTTTTGTATCAAATGTACTGATTGTAGAACATTTATGGATTTCGATGTCTTGCAAATAAGGGAATGAAGTCCCATTTATATGTGGGAGACACGCCTCAAGGAGAGACGTGTCTCATGAGAGGACGTGTCCCTTGAGCGTGCGGGCTTCCTTAACAACCGAAACCATTCGGTGTTATCCATAAAATAAGATGTGTGTATTCAATAATCATCTAATATGAATTCCAATTTATCCATTTGCAAATTCGAATAACTTATTTGATGGTTTTATATTTTAAGAACAGTTTGGTTAAATATAAATGATGATGATGCATGAATGCAATCATCATTTATATTTGACCGAACCTATCTTAAATCAACACTCCCTCTTAGCTAGGGAAGATATTCCAAATCAAATAAGTGGAGATATCACCTTCACATGTGATATCGAAGATATGATATGTTTTCATAAGATTGTCAAGTCACATGATGTCTACCATAATAATTCATGGCATATCCATGGATATAAATAGTTATCCACCATGATTATCTCTTAAGGATCACAATGATCTTCAAATGACATGAAGTCCCATGATATCCATCAAAGTGTCCAAGAGATACTATCATGACATGTCCACAGATATCAAGTCACGTGATATCTATCATGATAGTTCAACTCATCATTGTAGAGTCGTCACTTTACAATGTCACATACAAGTGTTCATTATTAGAAAGATCGTCACTTTTCAATAATGTACACAGGGGGAGCGGGCCCATAAGGTCATGGAGTCACACACATGACAAAAGAGTTTACACATTAAACATCTTTAAATATATTAGTACAACTTCTAAACAATTTTGAATTTCAAACATAATATCAAATTACATTTCAATCATACCAAGCTTCTTCTTGAAGTGTTCAACCTTGATTTAGGATAGAGGTTTGGTGAGAATGTCTGTTGTTTGATCATTTGTACTAATATACTCCAACTGGATCACATTCCTTTCTACCATGTCTCTTACATAATGGTAGGGGATCTCAATGTGCTTAGATGTATCATGGAATACTGGATTTATAGAGAGTTTGATGCAACTCTGATTATCACAATGAATGATAGTAGGATTCAAGGGCTCACCAAAGAGTCCCACAAGCAATTTCCGGAGCCATACTGCTTCTCTTGCCCCCATAGAGGCTGCAATGTATTCAACTTCTGTCAAGCTTTGAGCTATTGAAGACTGTTTTCTGCAGATCCAAGAGATCATAGCCGATCCCAAATTGAAGCAACATCCTGATGTACTTTTCCGATCAGTTACACTTCCAGCCCAATCTGAATAAGAGTATCCATGTAGATCTAGTTGATTATTTTTGTAAAGAAGACCATATCCAATAGTGCCTTGAAGATATCTCAATATATGTTTCACAGCCATAAGGTGAATTTCCTTTGGCTCACACATGAATTGGCTTAGAGCATTCACTACATAGCAAATATTAGGTCTTGTGTTAACCAGGTACATCAATGATCCAATCATTTGTCTATATAGAGTGGTATCTGCATACTTAGATTCTGCTGCTGCTTCTTTTAGTTTGTGAAGGTTGGTTTCCATAGGTGTAGACATGGGTCTACAATCCAACATTCCAAATCTCTTCAGAATATCAATAGTATACTTCCCTTGGTTTAGTATGATGCCATCTGATTTCTGCCATACTTCTAAACCTAGGAAGTAGTGTAAGATGCCCAAGTCTTTCATGTCAAACTCTGAAGTTAGATCCTTCTTTCCTTGAGCAATGAGGTGATCTTCCCCTGTTATCAGCAGGTCATCAACATATAAAATAATTATTAACATATCACCTTTGATTACCTTAAAGTAAAGATTTGGGTCTGCATCATTTTTGGAGAATCTTAGTCCCAAGAGGTAGCTGTCAATTCTTTCATACCAGGCCCTAGGTGCCTGTTTAAGTCCATAGAGTGCTTTCTTTAGTTTGCATACATGTGAGTCAGGTTTATGTATCACAAAACCTTCAGGCTGTTCTAGATAGACTTCCTCTTCAATGGTTCCATTTAGGAAGGCAGTTTTCACATCCATTTGATGGATCTTCCAGCCTTTAGCTGCTGCAATGGCTATCACTGCTCTCACAGATGTGTAACGGGCAACAGGTGCAAATGTTTCTTCATAATCAATGCCTTCCTTTTGTGAAAAACCTCTTGCCACAAAACGTGCCTTATGTTTTTCTATACTGCCATCAGCAGCATGTTTGATTTTGAAGAGCCATTTAGAAGAGACAACAGATTTCTCTTTTGGTCTAGGCACTATATCCCATACATCATTCTTTAGAATGGACTGATACTCTTTCGTCATAGCGTCCTTCCATACTTGATGTCTAAAGGCTTCTGAAACACTGGTGGGTTCTAAATTTATGATGTCATTCATTAGAGCAACATAGCTTGAGAACCGTTTGGGTCTTTTACTCTCCCTAAATGTTCCTTTGGGTGCTGCATGATTCTCAGCTTCTTTGATCATCTTTCTAGCCCAAAGTGGCCTCTTCTTGCTGTTGTCATTTGCATTCTCATTTGAAGTAGATTGAAGTTCATTTGGCATTTCCTCAGGATACTCCCTCTAAATCTCAGGAGTAGGTTCCACTTCTAATACCCTAGGGGAATAATTTTCTATCTCACTAGAACTTCTTGCCCTTTTGAATGCAATGTCTTCTTCAAAGATGACATCTCTGCTCAATTCAATTTGATTCTGCCCGGGTATGAATATCCTATAGGCCTTGGAGGTTTCACTATATCCCATAAATATCCCTTTCTTTCTGGAAGGTTCTAGTTTGAATCTCTTCTCCTTGGGCACATGAATATAGACTGGGCAACCAAAAATCCTAAAGTGACTAATATCAGGTTTTAGACCAGTAAATGCTTCTTCAGGAGTTTTGTTATCTAGGTGAGAATGAGGACATCTATTTTGGATGTAGATAGCAGTTCTAGAGGCTTCTGCCCAGAATGAGGTTTCAATGTTCTGATCAAGCAACATTGCTTTTGCAGCTTCTACAATGGTTCTATTTTTCCTTTCAGCAACCCCATTTTGTTGAGGGTTGTAGGCTACTGTAAACTCCCTCTTAATCCCAACATTCATGCAAAATTCCTTAAAGATTTCAGAGGTATATTCTTTCCATTGTCTGTCCTTAAGATTTTTATTTTCTTCCCAGAGAAGTTTTCAGTAAGAGCTTTGAACTCCTTGAACCTTTTAAGGATTTCTTTTGACTCTTTACACTTAAGAAAGTAAATCCAGGTCTTCCTAGAGAAGTCATCTATAAATATGACATAGTACAGGAACCCTGCCTTGGAGGGTACAAACATGGGTCCACATAAATCAGAGTGAACCAATTCTAATACATTTTGGGGTTTGCTCAAGCTATTGTGAAAGGATCTCTTTGTATTCTTTCCTAGGGCACAACCTTTACAAGTTCCTTCATGAGTTGGTTTTAACTTAGGTAATCCTGTTACAAGTTTTTCCACGGAAGGTAGGGCACGGAAATGAAGGCGTCCTAATCTTCTATGCCAATTTTCATTTGATCAGAAGCATCAAGAGTAAGGGCTTGCTTGAATTCAGTGCATAGTTTATAAAGATAACCTTGTCTTACACCTATGTTTAGAGCTTTCTTTATAGTTGAGTTCTTAGGCCATGCCAGAACTTTCCCATCCATAAAGGTAACCCTATATCCATTGTCTTCAAGAGTAGAGATGGATATTAGATTCCTCTTTATTCCAGGTACGAATAGTACTCCAGTGAGTTGAAGGGAGAGACCATATTTCAATGTGATGGAGCAAGTTCCAACCCCTTTTACTTGATGTGTAGAATCATCCCCAATTGTTACTTCTTCATCAGTCTCTTCAGTCATAGTGTCTAAGTGTTCTCTAAACCCTGTGATGTGCCTTGAAGAACCACTATCAATCACCCAGTTGTTGATATTGTTAGATACTTGACTTGATAAGGCTGAATAGAATACAAATTTCTCAGAATCATGGTCTGAATTTGAGTTTCCTACTTTAGCAAATGATGCTTGTTGTTTTGATCTGTCAGGGCACTTCATTGCATAGTGCCCATATTGATCACATCTAAAACATTGTACTTGAGAGATGTCTTTCCTCTTTTGAATGATCCTTTTCCATGGGAATTTCTCTTTCTCTTAGATGATCCTTTCCCGTAAGAGTTTTTCTTACCCCTTTTATTAGATGATGTGTTGAGCACTTGAATGTCCTCATCTATGGATTTTTGTTTGTTTTCTTTTGTTGAGAGTCTTGTTTCCTCTTGAAGGCAGTCTGTTCTTAGCCTATCAAACTTGGGGAGTTCAGATCTCGCACTTATTCCTTGAACAAATGGCTCCCATGAGTTTGGTAGGCCTCCTAGTGCAATTAGTGTTAACTCTTTGCTATCAATATGATATCCAATTGTAGATAATTGATCCCTTAGTTCAATGATCCTCATGAAGTATGCATTAATAGTTTCTCCTTTGTTTATTTGGACATTGTTGATTTGTCTCTTTAATGCAAGAGTCCTACTGGTGTTGTTTATGTCGTAGGCGCTCTCAAGGGATTTGAACATTAGATATGTAGTTTCATGTTTTGCTAGAATAGGTACTATGTGGTCCCTAACTGCATCTACTAAGATTTTCATGGCTTTTTCATTATTCTCAATCCATTGAGTTTTCTCAGGATCATTCTTTGGTTCCCTCTTGTTTTCTCTCACAAATGAGTCTAACTTATTTTCTTTGAGAATCATCATGATTCTGAATTTCCATGAGGTGAAGTTGTTTGCTCCCTCAAGACGATCTTCAAATCTGATCACACTTGACATTATGAAGAATGTGATGTGAATTTGATTTTTCAAAAATTTGAATTTTTCTAAGTAATATGATATCTAGATTTGATTTGGATTCACTCAACTTGGCTCTGATACCATGTAATTGTTAATCAAATCTCAAGATTGTCTCTTAAAAGAACCTATGAAATTCTAAGTTAGAAATTCTATTCTAGAATCCTAAGTCAGATTTATTTCTTTTGTATCAAATGTACTGATTGCAGAACATTTATGGATTTCGATGTCTTGCAAATAAGGGAATGAAGTCCCATTTATATGTGGGAGACACGCCTCAAGGAGAGACGCGTTTCATGAGAAGACGTGTCCCTTGAGCGCGCGGGCTTCCTTAACAACCGAAACCATTCGGTGTTATCCATAAAATAAGATGTGTGTATTCAATAATCATCTAATATGAATTCCGATTTATCCATTTGCAAATTCGAATAACTTATTTGATGGTTTTATATTTTAAGAATAGTTTGGTTAAATATAAATGATGATGATGCATGAATGCAATCATCATTTATATCTGACGGAAACTATCTTAAATCAACAAACATGCATTGAAATTTTGAAACCAAACTTGCGACCCCCAAACACACAGGCTGGTAGGAAGACCAGCTCTGATACCACTGTAAAATCCCCTTCCAATATGTGTAGAAATCTTGCAATTGTTTTCAATATGATAATGTACCATTTTATCAAATTCAACTCATTGTATTGTATATACTATAATAGACTCCAAAATAAAATACATTTGCTATTTTGATAATCAAAATCCACACTACAGTTCTTAACATTTGACTGAATATGTAATGTCCCTAATTGGGAATGCCCTAAATTTGCCCTAAATCCTTAATTTTTAAATGAACAAATAGGTTAGAGAATATCTTTCACTTGATTGAAACCCTGATTGAAGTTATACACATAGATCAACACTATTTACCATAATCAAATCGATTAGTAGAATAGAATCATTTATCACAACAATAATAGTTAGCAGTTGCCATAACTAGGTATTAATAAACTATTGACCAATCATTAATTCAATCACAAAGTACTCTAACATCCTTGGAAGGTTCGATTCAACATGATGGAGGACTAAGGTTACAATGGGTGTCCTGAGGAACACATTGTGTAAGAACACTTCGTGCCCTAATTTTTGAGACTTGTTTTGGTTTTATAATTTTTGTGTTCTGTGAGGGTTTTTCTGCTTTTTGTATTTTTTTTGCAAATAAAGACAATGCTGGAATAAAATGATAATAAACTAAAAGTCTAAAACTAAATTGCAACACCCCCAAATATCTTATTTTTATTGAATACTTGCAAAGAGAACAATCTACAAGCATACTCAAAGAAATTTGCAGATATTATTGGCTGCCATCAAGTTGCAGACCTAAAAAGCACCTCATGATTTAATTCGATTCTCTTCACAACTGCATTCTTTTTCTCCCAATCCGCTGTAGCTGGGTTCTAAGAGTCTAGGCGCACCTTCTAGTATTTTTGTGAGATTTTTGAAGCTCCCTTTGACCTAGTTCGCACCTCTTGATAGGTCTGCCACTTTGCTGCAAATAACTGGTAAAAAGCAGTCTGAAATCTCCCTTGAAAACTGATAATCATCAATGATTCTTGCTTTTGACTCTCCCTTTCAACCAACTCTATCTCCCTCTATTGTGCTTTGAAACCCTATTCTCAATCTCTGATTTTTGCTCAAATAGAACTTCTGGATGAAGCTCTCTTGAATGGCCAAATTTAGTGAATATCTCACCACCTCAAATGGCTGCAACACTGAAGAGTGAACGTTCTCCAATGGCTAACTGATTCAGAAACCCTTGGCTTCCTCTCTTAGACAAAAAAACTCATCAACACCAATGCTCAATCGAATGAATGCAAAAAGACTCCAAAATAAAATATAAAAGCCTTCTTGAGAAAGTCAAATTTCTCCAAAAAGGCACATTTAATAGCATAAAAATGTGATTTTCTTGCATCTTTTAATATTTCGTAAAATACTTTGGAGTTGGTGCCCAATATTTAATTAATAATATGGCCCCCTTTTTAATGATGAATTGACCCTCAAGTTATAACTTTATAATACCCTTTTTAATAATTAAATATTATTTTGAGCCATTTAAACTTTAATATCTCCTTCAATATTTAATATTTCATCAGACCGTCTGGAACTGGGGCCAACTCAAGATGACCAAGTGCCTTACTAAAAATAGTAAGGGTCCCTCACAACCATCCTCTGACTTACTATAAATAGTAAGTATAGCAACTGGAGCCCTGTGAATACCAAACGAAGGCCAAAACTGAATGCCACTGAACACTGGAGATGATACAATCCTTAGAAGACCCCCTAACCATCCTTATTAGCCTACGAGGGTCAGAATTATAGGATAAACCATCTACAAACATGAGCGTGCTAAAAAGGGGACATTACACATTGGTCCTCCATTATAGGATACTCGGTCCTCCATTATAGAACGCATAGGTTCTCCATTATAGAGGTGGCATACCTAGGAGAGTGCCCCATTGTTGTTCCCATTTGTAATCTCCCTTCTTCTATCATGGTGCAAATATGCACATAGCAATTTAATCAAATTCAGATTTACAAATAATCATATCAGCAAAACATAATGGATTATGATTATGATATCATAGAATATGTATAATAATATGCATGAGCCCTTGATCCCATTTAATAATGCATTATTTCCTTCAATTATTCCCTCACAAATATATCGCTTATGATACGACTGGATCCTTCTTTACCAACTGATCTCTTACTTTATTTCCTATTGATGATTATCACCAATATATTAATTGCAACCCACAAGATAAATGATAGTAATTGATATAATTCAGAAATTCAGAAATAAAATAAATAATACTGACTTATCTCTGCTTGGTCGATCCGCTCTTTTATTTTTTTTTAATCCCTTATATTAGACCCCTTATCTGCTGTTCTGCCCCCCTGAATATATCCAGAATCTTATCTTTTAATACCCAGATTTGGTCAAAGGACATATTCTTTCTTTACACCTTCCTGACTAGGGACATGTCTCTTAATCCAATCGCTGTCTTGGAATGAAAGTTAAAAGGCCCTATTAGATGAATCACTACCATTTGGATTGGATAACAACCGCTGCATTATAGTATATAATCACTGCTGAGTTAGGAATTGTTGCATTATGATAATAATCAGGGATCGCTGCATTGGTAATTATTAATAATTTGTTTAGTTATTAGTTTGTGAATATTTATTATAATAATTATAACTAATAATATCAACTGTTCTACTTTATAAAATAATTGTATTATAATATATTATAATTATATTCTTGTGAATATTGTTTTTATTATTATGATATTTATAATTAGTAATATTAATAGTTCTATCCATTACAATAATTGCATTATAATTATAATAATATTTAAATTGCAACTCCTTATATTTATATTTTAATATTCATTTGACTTTGTTATTTGTATTTTAATATTTCATATTTGGTGTTACAATTTTGGGGGACATGACAGTCCTCCCCTCCCAAATTTGCTTGTCCTCAAGCAACTTAAGATTTGGGTAATCAAATATCTCAAGGTTGAATGGTGAGGAATGATCTCCTCTGGAGGTTAAATATAGAAGTGAATGCATTGCCATTATGCACCCTTATGCTTTGTTCTTGGGTTTTAATACTTGGTTCAATGTTGGTGGTGAGGTGGATATATTCCTTTATGTCTATTTAAAGGAGACACCGCCCTCCTCCTCCCGCCCCGCGCCGCCCCGCCCCGCCCCCGTTCCCCCGTCCCCCTTACTTTCTCCCTCATATCTTATTCTTTTATTTGGACCTTCTTTATCTTCATTTCTTGTTACTTGATAAGGGATTGCTTTAACGTTATGGGCTTGGCTTCTTTTTCGTTCACATTTATGTCCAAGTTCCCAGACTTCCTTGCACTTGTGACACTAGTTTTCCCTTGTAAGGTCTTTTTGGCCGCATCTGTGTCGTGGCTTCCGTACATTGTTGCAATCAAAGCAAAGCCCTTTCCTCCTTAGTTCTTCTCGGTCATTGTAAGAAATATGCGGCTTTCTGTTTCCATCTCTCTTCATGAAGGGATTATCGTCTCTTTTTGAGTGGCCTCTTTCCCTTTCCCTTGTTTTGGCATTAATACATGTGGCCTTATGGATTGCTCCCCAAAGTGTGGTAGGGTTAAAAGAACTTGCTAGGCCATGGAGTGAATCGAATAATCCCTTTATGAATAGGTAAGTGAGCCTCTCCTCGGATATTCCTGGGACCGTCACTATTAATCTTTGGAATTCAATGATATATTCTTCAAGGGCTCCACTTTGTCTTATTCTTGTTAATTTCTTAAAGTGTTTTTGGGGGTATGTTTGGTCAAACCTCTCAATGAGTAACTTGGTGAAGGCATCTTAAGTTTTAATGTCTCCATGGTTCTAGGTGATTAAACCATGGTGCCACCAATCATGGGCTACCCCTTCTAAGTGCAAGATGGCGCATTTAATGGCATCTTCCTCTAACATTGGGTTGAGGGATAGGTAGGTTTCAAGTTTTTGGACCCAAGAACAAGCCGTGGTTTTTCCCGATGCGTCAAAACTTGGTATGGCCAGCTTTCCTACAATATGTTTGTCATGTCCCCTTCTAGTTGACATCTCTCAGAGCACAGGATTAGCCTATTATGCGACCCTCGTAGGCTGATGGGATGGATAGAGGGTCTTGATGGAGCTTGGCTTGGCTTCAGTTGTCAGTTTTTGATCAGTTGGCTTTCGTTCGGGCTCATTCGGACACCGTTTACTTGAGTTGCTATTTTTAGCAGTATTTGGCACTCAGAGAGGCACCCCTGCTATTTTTAGCAGTATAGTTTGATCACGTGCAGAATCACTCCCTAGTTTGCCAGCTTCAGACGGTTCGTGCATCGGACGTTTCTTGAGGGAGTTATTAATATTTGATTGATTAATTAAATATTAATTAAATTGAGCATATAATATAAAGTTATAATATTTTAATATTATAACTTAAGTGAAGGGGTCGCCCATCATAGAAGGGGCCAATTTTTAATTATATTTTATAATTAAAATTTGATCAGAGACTATTGGAAAAATTAAACAAGAAAGTCGAATTATTTTAATGATCCCTATTTTTAAGGAATTCGCACTTTTGCAAGAGTATAAGGTTTTTGCTTGGAAAGTCGAGCCATTATGTTATTGATTATTGAAATTTGAGCAAGTCTTCTTCCAGAGCACGGAAGCCAAGGGTTTCAGTCTCAGAACATTGGGGAACGAGCCATCTCTAGTGAAAGCAATTCAGAGGTTGTGAAATATCATCCGATTTATTGCCAGGCAAAGAGATTTCTTCATTCAGAAGAAATTATAGAGCATCACAGACAAGAAATATTTAGGGTTTTTGATTAGCAATTCATCCAGAGGAGTCTATTCCATTGAGGCGCATATTTCTTTGAGATTTGGAGATCTGAGAGGAGGCCGTACCATTATTTATTCACTTGCAGCTGTCTCAAGGCCGTACCATTCTGTACCAGGCCGTACTATTCAAGAAAAGCCGTACTTCTCTTATTTGAGCAAATCGCCATCTCTTTGCTAAGTCTGACTTCATCTCTGGAGGCGCCTATCATTCTAGCATCATCAACAGACATCAGCAGAAGGAGAAAGTGGATATTCCTATCAGCCGTACTTTTTCTTGAAGATCATTTATTGCTGCAAATACCAGGTTTTCATAAAAATTCGTTGCCTTTTTACTTGCATGTTATTGGATCTCATTTGTAATAAATCCAGAAGTGAAATAAATAGATTGGCATCAGTATTTCCGATTGATTCTATCATTTCCAGAATTATATGATTTTATTTGCATTTATTATTGAATTCTTGCAAAAATCGCATTATTTCATTTTTGCTCAAAAACACCAAAAAAACCAAAAATACACAAACTTTCAAAAAAACAGTCAGAATCCGAAACATGGGAAACTAGGGTTTCTACAACGTTGTAGATCTTGGTTGGTTTGGTTCTTTCTTTTCCTATGGGTCTTCTTTTTCCCAACCTCACAATATACCTTAAAAGGGATGCTCTCTTTGAACTCAGAGTAAAGTCTTGCATATGATGCAGCAAGTTCATTCAATTCAGACTTAGATGTGTTAACTTCCTCTTCTTCCCCTAATGACCCTTCCCTAGATAAGGCGGGGGGTTGAGTTACTTTTGGGGTGGACCTTGCTGTGGTGCTATTTTTTGATTGGCTTGGGGTGGCTTCCCTCCCATTTCCTTGTTGAGACCTAAGGGCATCTATGGTGGCATTCATGTTTTGTATGGCTTGGGTTGTTCGCTCCATGAATTCCCTCATTTTGTCTCTCATTCGGTCATCCAAGGTATTGTTTTGAGTGTTGTTATTCCTAGGGTGCCTTCTTTGGTAAGTTTTCATTAACCATTCTTTCATAGGATGGCAGGATTATGCCCTGATACCAATTGGAATGTCCCTAATTGGGAATGTCCTAAATTTGTCCTAAATCCTTAATTTTTAAATGAACAAATAGGGTAGAGAATATATTTCACCTGATTGAAGTCCTGCTCATAGATTAACACCATTTACCATAATCAAATCAATTAGTAGAATAGAATCATTTATCACAACAATAATAGTTAGTAGTTGCCATAACTAGGTATTAATAAACTATTGACCAATCTTTAATTCAATCACAAAGTACTCTAGCATCCTTGGAAGGTTCGATTCAACATGATGGAGGAGTGAGGTTACAATGGGTGTCCAGGTGACCCAACTCTCCTAGGTCCAAAGGCAGTACCCTTTGAGACAAAGGCAAGTACCCCTTTGGCCTCCTTAGGACTACTTGGTCCACCATTATAGGACACATTGGTCCTCCATTATAGGACACTTGGTCCTCCATTATAGAACACATTGGTTCTCCATTATAGGACGCTAACACATAGGTTCTCCATTATAGGACACTTGGTCCTCCATTATAGAACACATAGGTTCTTCATTATAGAGGTGGCGTACCTAGGAGAGTGCCCCATTGCTGTTCCTGTTTGTAATCTCCCTTCTTCTATCATGGTGTAGATATGCACATAGCAATTTAATCAAATTCAGATTTGCAAATAATCATATCAGCAAAACATAATGGATTATGGTTATGATATCTTAGAATATGTATAATAATATGCATGAGCCCTTGATCGCATTTAATAATGCATTATTTCCTTTAATTATTCCTTCACAAATATATTGCTTATGATACAACTGGATCCTTATATACCAACTGCTCTCTTACTTTATTTCCTATTGATGATCTATCACCAATATATTAATTGCAACCCACAAGATAAATGTTAGTAATTGATATAATTCAGAAATTCTGAAATAAAATAAATAATACTGACTTATCTCTGCTTGGTCGATCTGCTCTTTTCTTATTCCCTAATCCCTTATATTATACCCCTTATCTGCTGTTTTGCCCCCCACCCCCCGAATATATCCAGAATCTTATCTTTTAATACCCAGATTTGGTTAAAGGACATATTATTTCTTTACACCTTCCTGACTGGGGACATGTCTCTTAATCCAATTGTTGTCTTGGAATGAAAGTCAATCGACCCTAGTAGATGAATCGCTACCATTTGGATTGGATAACAACCGCTGCATTATAGTATATAATCGCTGCTGAGTTAGGAATCATTGCAAATGAGCTTCAAAATCCACTTTTATATCCTTCACTTTATTTCTCATTCAAAATAATAATAAAGTGACTTTATAAAGTTACTTTTTAATTTATCTCCAAAGTCACTTTATAACTCATTTAATTAATTATTTAACATTACCTTTTAAAATGTACTTTTCCCACCAGGTAATATTAAACAATTAAATAAATTAATTTCCTTTTCCCGACTATAGCCTATGGGAATTAAATAGGCTAATAAGTCCTCAGGGTGATCACTGAGAAGGGGACATTATAGCCCTTACTCCTCAGATTGTATGAGCACTCTTTTATTGAATGACCCATAGCCTAGTAAACATCACAAAACGTTTTCCTAGGACAATTAGCTTTGGTGTGACCCTCATGATTGCAATTAGTACACCATACTTCTCTTGGTTCTTCACTAATTTCTTTCTTTGCCTTTAATTTCTTCATAATTTGAAGCATCTCTCCACTTAATGCTTGTATTGTTCCTATTCTCCATCATTGCTTCCATCTAAGCCATCTTCATGCATTTGTCTTTTAGATTGTGAAAACATCTTGTGCTCACTTTCTATATCTATGACTTTTTTATACATTTCAACATATGATGATGGTGGTATAACTTTTCCTTTTTTCCCTTATTGAAGGAATAAGGCCTTCAATGAACCATCTTTTCTTTAACATATAAGTATGTAGTTTTTCTAAATTTACAAGTAATTCTTTGAGCCTATAATTATAAGCTCTAACATTTTCATGATTACCTTGTCTCGTGTAGTAGATTTCTGCTACAATTGCATTGTCATCTCAAAATAGTTCTAATTCTTCTTCAAAGGCCTTTAGTTTCTCTCATGTATTTCAAGAGTCTAGTTCAATATTTGTATACAAGTCGATGGCTACACTTCTTTGGGTGGCTGGAAAAGATTGTAGCCAATATGCTTTGCCATCTTGGCCATTTGCTACCCAAATAGTTTCATAGGGCTTGCATTGCCTTATTGGATCGTTTGACCCATTTCTTGTAAACTTAGGCAGTTTTTGCGTTTACACACTAGGGTTTGATGGTGGAGTTACTATAGCTTTACCTTGGTGCAAACGTGGTGACTAGAACTTGCTTCTAGAGGAATTCTAATCTACATGTTCCATTTCTCTACTAGCTGTCTTGGACACATGGGAATCCTCTAGTCTTCTTGTAACTTCAATTTTTTGCACACTTGTTTCACCTTTAAGTTCTCTTTTGTCTTCTCCAGTCGTTGTCCTAGAGCTTTTGGCTCAATTTCTTCTTCTAGTAACAATTCTTCAATGCTTTGAATGTTGCTCCTATGTGCATCCCTTTGTTTGGTTATGGAGGAGTCTGTTTCCCAATGAAGACTTTCCTTGTCAAGAGGAGGCTCTATGGATTCTTTGTACCAAACTTTGTTTGAAAGGTTGACCCATACTTCATTCAATAATGGAAGGTATCTTGCTATTGTCACACACTCTTCCATTTTGTGGTTATTTGTAATGGGTTGAATGCTTTGACATCTTTTATCTCAATTATGAATTTGACTTCAACTTCCACTTTGAGACGGACTTTGGCTTTGAGTTTGTACCATGGGAGTCACTTTGACTACCTCTAGTAGTCTTCTTTTCCATTCTCTTTGTTCTTCCAACCTTAGGGATCGTCTGATCTCTCAATCTTGACTATGTCGTGGTCTCTAGCCACCTTTATTGGGGTCTTAGGGCTTGAATTTCTTAAATTGGATCTAGCCTCTTTAAGGAAATGGCACCAATTCTTAAATCTAATACTTGTATAATGAACAAATAGAGTAGTTAAATATATGTTTATTCACATGAAGTTCTTAGAAAAGTAGACCAAAGATGATCAACCAAGGATCACACTCTTTTGACTGACTATGCAAAGTTTTTTTAATGAGCCTAATGGTTGCTAAGTAGAACACAACCATCTACCAATTGACTCCTATAACTACCTAAAGCTGACGAACAATCAATACATAGTTAGATACAAACATAATAAAGGCATGGTATGTTACTTCAATTACATGAATACATGAAAAGGGGTCCTATATAAGGGTCTTAGTAACCACGCTGGCCCAGTCTAGATCAAATGCCCCTTTCTTGTCTGCTATTGCTCGTGAATTGTGGTGAAAAATACTATCATTAAGGGTTTTGAGTGCATATTTTATGGTCAAAAAGTTCAACAAAATGCATTGAAATATTTGCCTGCTGCTAGAATTGTTGTGGAAATGCCTCGTCCAAGCTAGAGTCGCTTGGGTGAGCTTGTTGATTGCTCCAAATGAAACTGCCACCCAAAAAATGTATACTATCAAATTCCAGAAGTGTTCCAAACTTGAATCCAATTCTGAAACAATTCACACCTGGGTGTGTAGGGTTTTTTTGCTGATTCGGTAATGTAGCTCTTTATGTAAGAAATTGAGCTTAAACACCTACAACTATGTATGCAACTTCACAGCCTCTTTTATACAGTCAATTTTCTTGCATTATGAACATAATATGAGGTTACCAAAGAGAGCCGCCTTTACACAAGGTGTTTCATGCATTCTTATAGCTCTCCCATGTCTTCTCGTGGTGGCAAAAGGGATTCCAAATGCTGGGAATGTGAACTGAAATGTCAATAATCCTTAAGTTTCCATCTTGGCTGAACATAAGGAAACTACTGCATGTCATCAGAGGGCAATTATATAACCATCGCTGTGGTTTCAAAACCTTCCAGTTGAAAGCAAAAGTGCTGTCTATTGATATTTGGCGGTTTTGAACCACAGGGGCTAAAACAAAAATGCCTCTTGTTGCAAACCAATGCTTTCATTTCCCATCAAGTTTTGGTTGATTCCATTGTGTGAACTCGTCTTCTGACTCTCTTGTGATGCCCCAGATCCACCGCATGGTGGCCTCCAACCTGGGATAACATACTGGCTTCAAAGCCATGACATTATGATCTCTTGGACAATGTGAAATCTTGAGACAAGTCTTGACTGATAATGGTGCTAATGCTCCCTTGGTCATGTTTCTCAAATCTGTTTTATGGATCAAGTTTTTAAATTTGAATCAAATTAAACATACATGCTGCCTTTCAATTTCCTTCCTGTTTTCTATTGATCTTTTATTTGTCTTAACTGTTCCTTTTTAATGTTGTTCTTAAGAGGGGATAAAATCTTCTTTTTCCATTTTAATATTGTTTTTGAGGATTGTGGTTTGAGATTTGTGTTTTTTTTTTTAATGCAGGGATGAAGAATTGGCAACAGAAGTAGCATGGGTAGTTGTTTACCTTACAGCTCTGTCAGAGATGCATTCGGGATTGTTGATAGAAGCTGGGCTCCTGCCACCACTTATTGGAAGGCTTGCTTCTTCGGATCAACTATCATTGCTCACTCCAGTAAGAAACATCATTAACTTATACATTCCCGCTATTGTGATTCGTGTTCGTTGTGAGATTTTTTTTTTTCCTTTCTAGCCTTTTTCTTTCTTAAGTAATACAAATGGACAAGAAGTCCATCATCAAGACCTTGCCTTCAACTTTTCTTTGTGTTTGTATGTCCTGTTTTTATGGTATTGGTTCCTTGTGTGTCTACATATATTTCTATATTTTAATTTTTTGTACTTGAAATCAATCCATCTTATTCCTTTGAAAGGTGTGTTATAATTTTTCTTGCATTAGATTGCAGTTATTCTCACGAAGACAAGCCAAAGAATTGTTGGTATATAACATGCGCTGATCTGATAATTTGTAGACTGTATTCCATAACATTCGAGCCATGAGTTGGAGTATTGAACATAAGTGCATCCAGACGTTGCTATCTTGCATGTTGTTTGAAGAAATTATGGCTTTTGGGTTTTGACCTATTGTAAGCCTGTTAAGCCTGGGTCATGATAATTATTTGCATAAATGTTCATTCTGACATGCTGGATCATCAAGTTCTCCACCTTACACATACTCTTCACAGGACAAAGGTTAGAATTGTCATGAATGCTGTAAATTATTGTAACAAAGAAGCTCAACAAATTGAGTGGTTGCCATAGAATGGCACAGTAGTACCTCTATCACTTTGGTTCTCCTCTGAGTGATTCAACATAGGTTCCACATGCATCTACAATGTTTAACATAACAGAGACTTCCATAGTGATTACACATAATCCTCACAGGACAAAGGTTTGAATTGTCATGAATGCAGTATATTATCGTAACAAAGAAGCTCAATAAAGCTCAATAAATTGGGTGGTTGCCATAGAATGGCACAGTAGTACCTATATGACTTTGGTTCTCCTCTCAGTGATTCGACATAGGTTCTATATGCAACTACAATGTTTAACATAACAAAGACTTCCAGGAAAACTTGTAAATTCACCTAAAACTGAAATGAAATAACAGGCAGAATATGAGATATGAAACATAGGTGCAATAATATCAAACTGACTTTTATTTACTGCATGATTCAGATTTATAGCTATTGCTAAAGCTAACCATTCTCTGGATATACAACTAAGGCAAACTTAACTGACTTATCACGCATGGGTGCCTGACCTGTAAATTGAAGTTGCCTCCAGTGCAAATATAATTACAGAAGAAAGTAATAAGGCAAACAAGAAAACATACAAATGGAGATAAATGAATAAATAATTTTCTTTTTCATATAAATTGAATCACTACTACTCAACTTGCCTGGGTCTCAGACCTCCTGCATGACTACAATTTGAATAATCTCCAGTCAACTTTGTTAGGATATTATAGGTGCTAAAGAAACCCAAGGCTTGTTTTTAACAATACCATATTTTTCAGTGATGGCATCTTTCTTGAAATGAAATCTCCTGTTATTGAAATAAATTTTTCTGAGGCTGACTCCTCACTCATAAGAGGGAATGTTTCCTTCCAAAAGATGTACAAGGATACTTCTGCTATCAAATGATTAAATTGTTTCTGAATGTCACACTTGCCAGTAAGTACTTGAAAGAATTTAGCTTACCTAGGTATTCTAAATCTATAATGTAATGCTATTTCCCATCAAAAGTGAGAGATTGCATCATGCGCCTTATTGCTAGATTACTTCAATTTAAAGGTATATTGTTACTGAAAATCTGTAATATGGACATCAGAAATACAGTAAAGCAATGCTCTGTGATCTATCTATCTATCTTAGAGTTCCAAGTCTTTTGCCATTTTTAGTATATGCTAACTGTAAACCTGTGATGATAGTAATTCAGACTTGTTAGGTTATCAGAGCTTAGTTTCATCTTTAGATACACTGTATAAGCAATAGCCTAATATTTACCTATATTAAATTGTGATTAAAAACTGTATGTTGTTCTTGACAGGCCTATCAAATATGGCCGTTTTTGGTTGATCTATAATTGCCTTAGATATTCCAGTGGACATGTCATTTGTGACTAAAGATGGCAGTGGTGCTACTATACTTCAATAGCTATCCTTAAAAGTTGCAGGAAAGATGGTTTTTTTTTTCTTTTTCTTCTGTACCTGCATTACTTGAACTCCCATATCCAAACCCAAACCCAAGCCCAAACTGCTAACTTAGCAAGAAGGAAAGGTATAATATGGAACACAAACATGGAAGAAGGGAGTTGCTAATAATAGACCTATATAAAGAAAGGGTCCAGACAAGGGGCTCAGAATGACGATGATAACTTAAAACGTCATTTAGGTCAAATTGGTTTGTAGGATAGTGAGCCTATCAAGGCATATCTATTTAGATAGAAGATTGTTTCTACCATAGATGAAAAACTCGCCAAAAACCCAACGAGTAGTTGAAAACTCGTGAGTTGTTTTTGAAAATGAGTTTTTGCAGTATTTACTCGCCAAAAAAACTCACGCGATCAAGACTAAAGCCTGTGGCCAGAAAAAAAGGCATTTCACTTCATTTTTTCAGCTGTTTTTCACTCTTGCTTGAGCAAAAACCCACTCCAAACCATTTTGCACCTATTTACAGTGATTTGCATCAAGGAGACGAGATTTGAAGAGGATTTTCATCGAATTTCGAAGGCAAATTGGATTTCCAAGTAGGTTTTCTGATTTTTCTTGTTTTTTTTTTTTTAAAATTTCTTCATTTTGTTGATTCTATGTTTAAAAAATATCATGAATGTAGTGTGAAAAAGATTTAAATACATTTATATTCATCAAAACAAGATTTTTTGACATATTTTTCTGATTTTTTTACATATTTTGTTGATCTTTTCATTTTTTGAAATTCTCTTCAAACTTCTAGTTTTTTTTTTAATTTTAAATCCTCTTTTTTGTTGAAAAACATGTTTACAATCTTAGATTAGCTTAATTCTTTACCAATTTAAAGTAATTTTCTGATTTTTTACATTTTTTCACATTTTTTTGAAACCCTAGTTATTATTTTCTTTTTTTAATCCTTTTTTTTTAATGAAAGTGTTAAGAATCTTAGATTAGTTTAAATTTTTACTAATTTAAAGTAATCTATTTTGATTTAATCTAATTTAGCTTGTATTTAAATTTTCTATCAAAAAACTAACAAGTTGTGCATTCACTTTGTCATTGTGTGTGTAGGTTAATTGATAATGGCTTCTACATTCGGTTCTGCCTCAGGTTCAACCCCATCCATGCCTGGGGGATTTGTAGGCACTCGTCTAGTAGGAGCTAGAGATCCCGCTTCGAAATATGCATATCAAGAACCCGAACTTGGCTTAGTCTTTTGCATTGGATGTGAAAAAGTATACCGTGGAGGCATCAATTGCCTCAATTACCACCTTGCAGGCATACCTCAACGTGATGCTAAGGCTTGTCCTAACACTAACGAGAAAATAAAAAGACGAATGAATGCCATACTTGTAGCTGCAGAAGAAAAAAAATTGCAAAGAGAGAAGGCAAAGGTGGCAATGCAAACAACCATAGCTTCTTTTCAAGGTGCTCCAGTCAACCTTGAGTTGGATGATGATGTAGCAGGCATAGTGGGCTCTCTTTGTGGTCCACGTATACAAAGGCAACCCACCACCACCTCAAGCCCTTCATCCACCTCTAGTAGAGCACTAGGATCAACACCTACAGCTACACACATGCATGATTTTTTTGTGCCTAGAAACACACTTGGTGCACAACCTTCCTTAGAGGCAACTGGGTGGAATAGGGAGGTGCATGAGCAAGCAGACATTGCTTGTGCGGATTTTTGGTATTTCAACAACATCCCTTTCAATGTGGCAAGCTCACCTTACTAGCACAATTTGGTTACGACATTGACAATTGCAGCGAAAGGCTACAAGGCGCCTTTTCGCACAAACTTGAGTGGGAGGTTAGTTAAACTTAATTTAATTTTTTTGATACATTTATGTTCTTTAATTTATGATGAATTTAAGCTATTTTTTTGTTTACAAATTAAAATTGTGTACTTAATCTCACTTTGTACTTGTAAGTTGCTTACTAGTGCAACTGAATGGGCAAGGGCAGCGGTAGAAGAACAAAGAGGAGTGGAAAAAATATGGCTACACTATTCTTTTTGATGGGTGGACTGATGGTAAAAACTGTACCATCATTAATTTTTTGGTTGCTTGCAAAAATGAGGTGTTCTTGAAATCAGTGGATGCCTCCAACATAGTAAAAAATGCAGAAAATTTGGCTCAAATGTTGGAGCAAGTGTGCATAGATGTTGGGCTTGAAAATGTGGTGCAAATCATAACTGACAATGTAGCAGCATATGTGGCAGCAGGAAAAATCCTCCAAGATAAACACCACACAATTTTTTGGACACCTTGTGTTGCACATGTGCTTGACCTTCTAATCAAACTTGACAATCACCATAAGAAAGCACTAGCATAGCCTTAGGATGAATCTATTAGCAATCAACCAGGGAATATTTTTCACCACCGTGGATGATATTCCTTGTGAGGTTTTTCATCCTTAGGAAGTTCTTGGAGAAAATCTATTAGCATAACATTAATAATAAATTCCCACATAATGCAAATGAGCTCCAAAAAGTTATTTTAGTTCCTTCCAAAACCCAATGCACCTCTTTGGGAAATAAAATAATACTTTTTTAATGAACTCCCTCGTGTCACCTTGTTCAATGCCTCAAATGGGATAAATTAATATCACTTTTAAAATATTTCCCCCTGTTCGCTCATGTCCATAAAGTGAGTCACTTTTAATATTTAAATAAATATTTAAGTGTAACTTTATAATAAAATATTGTAACAAACATTTATTTAAAATTCATCCACCTGATTTGTGGAAAGCACCACCGGAGCATCGGATATTGAAACTGAATGTGCCAAGGTGTAATTGTCGCCAAGAGTCCAAGTTGGTGTCGAAATGGTGACTTTCTAAAAATAACAATGGGCTTCAAGAAATGTGGAGCATGGACCATATGTCTGAAAGTGCTTCTAAAAGTGTCATCATGAATTACATTGACAACTGAGCTCAATGCCACAAATAAAACTGGAATTATGCCAAACTACCACTCCAAGAACTGTGGAGCTTAACAACCCAATTAGCCTACGGGAACCTGTGGAATAGGCTAATGCTCGACAAAGCTGACTAGGCTCAAGAAGTGGACATTACATTTACTTTCAAAACATAATAAATAACAAATATAGGAAATCAGATACATTTCTTTCAGAAATCTCTGGTATACTTTATTTACATCTGACAGAGGTTTGAACATACCAATTTCATAGAAATGGAGATAGTCAGCATTCTAACCTTATACAGACAACTAACTGTTTAGTACTGAGAATTATGGGTGAAATATCTTGGCCTGTAAGATGACTGGAAGTGCTTTAAACCTGCTGTATATGTACAGGAGTGCAAAAATTTCCCTCCGATCTGTCATAATGTAAGAACCCTGGTGGTTCTCAGCCCGGAAACCCTACTGATTTGTTTTGGTTTTTGCAAGTTTTATAATTTTTGTGTTTTTTTGAGGTTTTTGAGAAAACCAAGAAAGCTGCGATTTCTATAATAAATGCTAGAAAAATTCGAAATAAATTCTAAATGCATGAAACGAGTTCAAATCTTGCTCATAAAGGTAGGCGCATCATTTATTATCACTCTCAGAGCATTTACAATGACAAAAACAAATATATGAATGAATTACAATTTTATTATGAAAAACCTGGTATTTCTTCTTGATGGCGCCAGAGGGTGAATGAATTCGTACGACCAAATGAAGGAAGGATTCTCCAGTCTCTGATAATGAATGCTGAGACTCTGAAAAACCTAGCCGCCCAAGTTTCCTCTGCCAGAGACTGAAAAGGAGAGGCGTATCCCTCTGAGAATGAATAGTACGGCCTGCTGGTACAACAGTACGGACTGGTACAGCAGCAACAAGAAAAGTACGGCCTCAATAAATACTGCCAGATCTCTGTAAAATAAACCTCTGAAAAAGTCGCCTCTACTGCTGGATGAAATAACTCTGTAAATCTCTGTCTGGATAGATGAACAAGCTCAATCTGTGATCTCTGTGTGAAATCACCAAGTGCAAGCTTAAACTGGTATTTCACAGTCTCAGTCTGCCTAATTCCTGAAGAGTTTTCGTTCTCCAGAAACATCTGTCTGCCAGAAACCCTAGGGTTTGCAAACTCCAATGCTCAGAGCAAAAAGACAAAAGTCGAATAATAATCTCATAATGGTTCGATTTTGTCTTGAGTGAAAATATATACTCCTTGAGGAAATTCGACCCAAAGCTCTTTTAAAATAATTCTATCTAAATAAAATGATTTAGAATTCACTTTGATACCCTATAGGGAGAAAACCATTAATAATTACGCCTTTATTTGAATGAATATTAAATAATTCATTAAATCAAAATTTAACACTTTATTATAAAGTATAATAGGCCAATTACTAAATACTAAATATTTCACAAAGGACTTTAATATAAAGTCAAAATATTAAATACATTTAATAAATCATTAAATACCTCTTATTTCTCTCCGCTTCCATCATCAACCTGTGAATTGGTCGACTTTGAGCTGAATAGTTGAACCAGGTGCCCTGCCCAAAATAGCAGCTTCCGCCTGACCTAACTTTCTAAAAATAGAAAGTTCCTAAAAATGCACTCTGGAAGATTCTGCGAAGGCCCAACCTGAAACAACTGCAAAACTGGAGCTACCAAACACTGAGTAACTGCCTCAGATGACCCTCTGCACACTCCTGTCAGCCTACGAGGATCGAAATAATAGGCTCACTCCTCGACAAACAGTGTCAGCTAAAACGGGGACATTACAGTCCGCCCTCCCTAAAATTGCTTGTCCTCAAGCAATCTCCGCAAACACAGATGCACTGCACCACCTGGATCCCAAGGATAGTACCGGACCATATTCCTGCTGGCCACAACTAACTCCTATAACTCCCACAACTAATCAGCAAGAATAGAATACCATTCCCTATTAACCTCAGTGCGGTCCAGCATAGGATTAAGAAACTCAGAAGGAGGCAAGTCAAACTGCAAACAACACTTACCCCCTAAAACTGCACGAGATATACTGTCATCCAACATATCAAGCACGTGCATACTAGAACTGTGCACCTGAAACAAATTGTGTACATGCGGGTCAATCACGTAACCATATGCACTCTGCACCATATACACACTGTGATACTCCTCCGTGAGCTGAGTCTGAAATCCCAGTGCACTAGTAGGATCCCAAACGCTATCAACCTTCTTCTCAAGACCAGGATCAGGAGAGTGACCCATATCAAACTCAAAGAGTGGATTGTCGTATGAAGATATAACATTCATCTCAAACAATGGATTGGTCACAAACGGACCCAAACCACTAGGCTGATCCCAAACGACTGTCTCAGAACCCCCGGGGTACTGAGCATAACCCTGCCTGGTCGGCACAAAATCCTTCTCTACCTTCTCGCTCTTCCCACTAACGAGAGAGATAGAACGAAGGCTGCCATCTGTAATCCCCCTCAACACATATTTCTTGCCCTATACCTCAAATCGCATCTCCATTTTAGGCAAGTTGAGGGTGAACACACCTGAGTCCCCAAGCCATCTCTATACCCACACTAAAACCATCCCACCCGTTGGATTCATGTGTCTCCGGGCTCATAGCTCATAATCATCCAAAGATGAGAGCGGAGATTAAATCCATCGAAAGTAAGTAGTGGCATCCATCTCAATCTCAACTCCTCAATCCAAACAAATCCCTCTCTGTCCGAGTCCATCCATGATCAAGCTCTCATCAATGAAATTGTGTGTAGCTCCAAAGGTCGAAGTATAGCAATACATCACTGTCCTTCCACTCAATCCCCCTAAACCAAATGAGTCATTCCGCATACTATGAGCAACACCAATGATAAGTTGGTACCGGCCTGTAAAAACTCCATGTAGGCATTCCTACTTCCAGATGTTCTAAAACAACCTGCTGGTCTGAATCATCAGACTCGTCATCATCATAGTAAACCCACATGGCGCGGTTGGCTCTGCCCTTCGGTCTCAAAGGACAATCATGCTCCTTGCTGTAGGGTTCTTTGCACCAATGACAAAGTTGTTTCTTTCTCAATTCATCCCGAGTTGCATCATCAATTCTTGCAACTGGTTTCCTTTTTGGTTCTGCAACTGGTGTATGACTCTCCTCAACAGGCAAGTTGTTTGTCTTAGGCTGAAATTGTTTCTTCGGAGCAGCAAGCTCCATACTCCTTGCCTTCCGCATCGCCTCCTGAAGAGTAGGAGGGTCAAAAGCCTTAACCCAACCTCTCATGGGTTCTGACAAGCCCTCAACGAAGAGTATAATGAGTCTCCGTTCTGAAATGCCAGCCACTATAACTGTGAACTGAACTCACCAATGTAACAACTAAGCATCTGCCTCAGCTCGAAATGGGAAGTAGTCTCAGCCAAAGTTCACTGATCCTTAATAAAATTCGTTTCTAAGTGAGCTCAAGTAGTAAATTCCCCGTAATGATCGCATGATGGCCTAGCGTATACATGTCGTGGGTGCTACCACCAGTGCGCACCCGCCAAGCATGTGCAGCAAATGGAACCCCATTCATGACCGATAATTTCGCTGACGATATTGATATCGCAAGTCCTCGCCACCTGCGTACGCGGGCCGGCGCCGCAGGGGGCTCAACACGGCCACCTACCTCGGGCTTAAGTGGACACCCGGCAAACTTCGCGAAACGGGGTGCTCGCCGCATTCAAAGCAGTGACATGTACTACCATGAAATCTCGCCACATTCTGCCAATCGGCCATGCTATGTGGGTCAAACTCGGAGCGTCGCCCCTCGGGCGGTTTCCGCCTCGAAGGCCCTGTGGTGGAGTCTCCTAGGTAGCAGTGCAGGGTCAGTCTCCGGCTCTACGCCCCGAGGGGATCCTGATCTACTGCCGAGGTGTCACTGGCGCAATAACAACTTAATCGGGTGTGGTCCCCGCCTTCACCGACCAACTGTGATGTAATGAGGTCAGGGCGTACCGCCTTAATGGTACCCACCAACCGGTGACATCAAGTGTCCATCATATTATCATGCCTGCCTAAACCTCCTCATCCGGTGTATTATCACTCTCCGTGATGCTTTCCCGATCCTGTACTAGTCTTCGAGAAGTTCTACGACCGCCATTAGGGTTGCAACACTGCTTACCTGTCAAGTAGAACCGGACTGTGGAATGGGCCTGCACCCCCGACAATCGCCTCCACCTTCGTGGATAGGTGGACCTCGGTCTAACTCGTCCTACCCCCGTCCCTACACCTTTAATGTAGTGAATGGTATCTCTGTTCATGAAAAAGCACTAAAAAGCACACTGTATTCTGAAAAAGCACTGAAAAAGCACAGGATGGCAGGAGATCTGTGCTCTGATACCACTGTAAGAACCCTGGTGGTTCTCAGCCTGGAAACCCTACTGATTTGTTTTGGTTTTTGCAAGTTTTATAATTTTTGTGTTTTTTTGAGGTTTTTGAGAAAACCAAGAAAGCTGCGATTTCTATAATAAATGCTAGAAAAATTCGAAATAAATTCTAAATGCATGAAACGAGTTCAAATCTTGCTCATAAAGGTAGGCGCATCATTTATTATCACTCTCAGAGCATTTACAATGACAAAAACAAATATATGAATGAATTACAATTTTATTATGAAAAACCTGGTATTTCTTCTTGATGGCGCCAGAGGGTGAATGAATTCGTACGGCCAAATGAAGGAAGGATTCTCCAGTCTCTGATAATGAATGCTGAGACTCTGAAAAACCTAGCCGCCCAAGTTTCCTCTGCCAGAGACTGAAAAGGAGAGGCGTATCCCTCTGAGAATGAATAGTACGGCCTGCTGGTACAACAGTACGGACTGGTACAGCAGCAACAAGAAAAGTACAGCCTCAATAAATACTGCCAGATCTCTGTAAAATAAACCTCTGAAAAAGTCGCCTCTACTGCTGGATGAAATAACTCTGTAAATCTCTGTCTGGATAGATGAACAAGCTCAATCTGTGATCTCTGTGTGAAATCACCAAGTGCAAGCTTAAACTGGTATTTCACAGTCTCAGTCTGCCTAATTCCTGAAGAGTTTTCGTTCTCCAGAAACGTTTGTCTGCCAGAAACCCTAGGGTTTGCAAACTCCAATGCTCAGAGCAAAAAGACAAAAGTCGAATAATAATCTCATAATAGTTCGATTTTTTCTTGAGTGAAAATATATACTCCTTGAGGAAATTCGACCCAAAGCTCTTTTAAAATAATCATTTAAATAAAATGATTTAATTCGCCTTTGATACTTAGGAGAAAATCATTAATAATTGGCGTCTTTATTTTAATGAATATTAAATACTCATTAAGTCAAAATTTAATACTTTATTATAAAGTATAATAAATACTTTATAATAGGCCAATTAATTAAATATTTAAATATTTCAATACAGTGACTTTAATATAAAGTCAAAATATTAAATATTTAATAAATCATTAAATACTTTATTCGCCCCATCATCAAACCTAGAATTAGTCACTGAAATGTAATAGTTGAACCAGGTGCCCTGCCCAAAATAGCAGCTTCCGCCTGACCTAACTTTCTAAAAATAGAAAGTTCCTGAAAATGCACTCTGGAAGATTCTGCGAAGGCCCAACCTGAAACAACTGCAAAACTGGAGCTACCAAACACTAAGTAACTGCCTCAGATGACCCTCTGCACACTCCTGTTAGCCTACGAGGATCGAAATAATAGGCTCACTCCTCGACAAACAGTGTCAGCTAAAACGGGGACATTACACATAACCAATCTGCAGTCTGGTATAATGCTGCTTACAATGAATAACTCAGTGATAATGGCCATAAACTTCCTTCAAAAGCAATGGCTGCACCTCTCAAAGTTCATGCCCCACCTTGGCCTGAATCTGGACTAGTATACTGTGGTTTATACTTATAGTGCAAGAATGAACATCTTCACTAAACTCCAGATAGAGTGGTCTGAAAATGAATTGCTGCCTCTTTGTTGTCACACGACCCCTCTCTTTGAACACCATATGACTACGATGCTTCCGCTTGACTGCAATACAGGGCTGCAACTAGGGAAATAGTCTTCATTCCCTTCAAAAGGCAAGGCCAACCTTCCGTCCACTATTTCCATTGCCTCCTCAACACCAAAATTCAATACCTTTAGGTTGGCGGCCAGCAAAACTCCAAACAGGAATGTCTGAGAATTGTTTGCAAATTACAATGTTTTCAGCATAATTCCTCCAACATTATGGCATCCCCATACCATATGGTGACTAACATTTATATGCATAGGGAGTCCATGAAAGTGGTGACCAAAATGTGCATGTATAAAATATGAAATGGAATGACCAGCACAGCTAAAATAATTTCTCCTTACAAATTTATTTTTGCCTGCAAACCTCAATAAATTTGTCACTTGCAACTCTTTGAACTTGTATAAGCATGTCAATCTAGCTTAAATATCTCCAAAAATCCTTTACATTCAACAAAACTTCACACAAACAACATAAGGCACAAACTGTTTAGTTTAATGGTGATCTTTGGGTGAAATCACTCAATCAGCTAGGTGGGTTTTCGTTCACGAGACTGATTGCTCAAAGGGTTTTCATCCTTTGGCTAGGGAATGAACCAAGTTCAACCTCTCCGAACTGCTGTTTGTAAATAAAAATCCAAGAATGCCTTTTTCTATTCCCAATCACCTCTTTCTATACCCTTTTCGCTGCTTTTTCAAAAAACTTTTTTTTTTACTTTTTCGTTGTTTTTTCCAAAAAGCATTATTTTCCTCTTTTTTTCCCCAAGTGACTTTATTAATTTAACTTAATATTTTACACCCTGGAAAGTTGCTTTATAAAATAATTAATGAAATAAAGTCGTCTGAGCTTAGACAACTTAATTTAATTAATAAACAATTTAATTGTTTCCACACAACTGCCAAAGTTACGGAAAATAATAAAGTAGTTCAAAATAGGAGTTTTGACCCATCATTAATATTCTAAGTGCATAAGAGATTGATCTGTGTGCAAGTTGGCACTTTCTCAAGATTACGACCTTCTCCAAGAAGTGTGGAGTGCTTCTAGAATATCGGATCTACAAATGGATGTTACCATTATACTCATCTAGGCTCCAGGAGCTTTTTGCCATAGTCAGAATATCTTCCCCTTAATGTTGGTGCTCTCCAAGAAAGTAGGAGGTTTCCAAAGATGTTGAAATGGACCTAAAAGGGACATTACATTGCTATTGAAGGACTGAGGGCATCATAGAACTCCAAGAGCTGGCCGTGCACATTCTTTCCTCCATCTATCTTCCCTGTTAATGAAGAGCATTGTTTGGTGTCTATCAGTTTGCAACATCCTTTTCTTGGTTCCATCATATGAATGATTTTGGATCACATGTGAAGTTTACAGAATAGGCATTGAGGAACACATCTTTATTCCAAAATAAATGGAAATACAGTAATAACAATTTATCTCCTAGGGCTTATCTTATGACTGAAATATGGGGAAATAATCTACTTTTTCACAAAATAAAAGAAACCTTTAGGCCTAATATATTTGAATATTTCACCTTGGGTTTTGTGGATGGGAAGGGAATAGTTGTTTGGCAATTATTGTGCAGGTTTGCTTCCATTTTTATTTGCATATTTTGAAAGATTGAGTTGTGATTTTTATTTGATAAATTCTGGAGATAAGATACCAACAGTGGAATTCACTGGGCTGCACAACTTGCTTCAAACTTTTACAGGTGCTACGGAGTATAGGGAACCTTGTCGCTGGAGATAATCAAAAAACAAATGCAGTTCTTGCTGTGGGAAAAGATATTCCTGGTGTGTCTCTTATTCCAACTATAATTACTTCGTACTTCATAATTTTCTAGAAAAGAAACTCTGGCAATTCGTAAATGATTTAAGCATTCATGTTTTGTTATTCTTTACACGAGTGAATGGATCATACTTGTTTTATGTTCTGATATTTTTTCATTTTGTGGTTGACTGGATATCTATTTTAAGGGTCTGTGATTGGAGCTATGATTAAATGTTTGGACAGTCAGCACCGTACTTTGAAAAAGGTAAATTCAGGAAAATCTTTTAACAGAAGTTTTTAAAATATACTTCATCAATCTGAACTCTGAGAGTCTGAAGTATATGTGGCTGCTTCTCTGTCATGGTTCCTACTTTTTACTAACCAAATTATGTGTCTGGTTGCAGGAGGCAGCTTGGGCCCTTTCCAACATTGCAGCTGGGACGTTGGCTCACAAACAGTTAATTTTTTCTAGTGGTGCATTTTCATCGCTACTGCATTTGTTGATGACTGCAACATTTGATATACGAAAAGAAGTGGCATATGTCTTGGGTAACCTTTGTGTTGCTACAGTAGAAGAAACAGGTGAATCAATGGCTATTTTGGAACACTTGACTGTGCTTGTCAACAGAAGATGCCTTCCAGGATTCATAAATCTGATAAAGTCGCCTGATATAGAGGCAGCAAAACTGGGGCTCCAGTTTTTGGAACTGGTAATCCCTATTTCCTTGCTCATGTATAGGAACCAGACAGATGAAGTGTTTATTCTGAGAAGTGCACAGATACAGATTGATGTGACTATCTTTTGAAATATGGCCATCTAGTGCCTGCATTGCATACAGTAATTGATTGTTTGGTGTTCCTGTAAATATACCAACATGGAAATATCAATGCATCTTGCGTGATAAAATTGTTTCTGATTTTTGAAGGTGCATTGGCCCCTTTTGCAATATTTTACTATGTTCCACCAAGTTTCCAGGACAAGGGGACGCGAGGACGTGTTTTGGGGATGGATTTTTTTAAGGCCATTTTTGGGGACGGCAGGGGACGGCAAAGGGGACAGCTATATAAAAATATAGAAAAATTTAAAAATATAGGGAAGTTTCAAATATTCATATGATAATCATAACATTGATAAGGCATTCATCATATTGACATATACATTATAGAGTTAAGAATCCTTAAACCACAACAATAGAGTTCACATGAGAGTCGAACAAATTAATATTTAAATTTTAATTGCTTCCATAACTCATTGTCAATGTGCATATAATACTGCATACACCAAAATGCACAAAGGCTACAAGTTTGCACTACAAATGTCCAAATGATCAAATTGTAAAACATAGTGATGGACAGTATGAGGCTGCCTCTAATCAGCACCTCCCAACACTGCATCAAAATCAGAGTCTAACTTTGAGTCACTGCCACTAGGAGTATGAGAGGTTGGCTCATCTAATGGGACTCCAACTAATCCCTCCTGTGTGTCCTCCTCATCAATCTGGGTGGCATCCTTTGGATCAACATCCCACTGTAAAGCCGGAG
>VDFB02259296.1:0-39903 GCA_007258455.2 Sequoia sempervirens
AAACTAATTTTGGATGAATGGCCAAGATTGAAAGTTGAGAGATTCCTTAAGATCAAAGGTTGAAATTAAATGTGACAACCAGCAATTAGGGTTAGGGCAACATTAGGGAAAATTTTGAAATGAAGGGCTAAGATTTGATTTTAGAAAAATCAAATCAATGGACAAGAATGCATGTGATAAAAGGATATTAGGCATGGAAAAAGAGGTTGCTGGAAAATCAAATAATAATTTAAAATTATTTGATTTTAAAGGTTGGGTTGACCTTTTGAATTGAAAATTAATGTAATTCTAAAGTGGTGGGGTCATGTGATAGTAAATAATGATTTTAAATTATTTACTTGGTGGGAAAAAAGAAAGTGGACAATTTTAAATAAATTATTTTATTTAAAATTAGAAAAAGCCAAGGTGGACAATAATTAAATAAATTATAAAAAATTATTTAATTATAAGAAGACATTAGAAATTAATGACGTATTTAAATAAAATAAATATAATTTATTTATTTAAATAATCAGGAGGAAATAGTGGGTAAGTAATAATTAAATAAATTTAGGCATTTATTTAATTATGGGGGACATAGGAAATTAGCGACTCATTTAAATAAAATAAATGTAATTTATTTATTTAAATAGTCAGGAGGAATAAAAGATGTGAATTAATTAAACAATTGAGAATTATTTAATTAATAGTCGAATTTGGACTATAGGACATAATTAAATATTTTAATTATGTTAAGAAGAAATATGGAGAAAATAAAGCTTGTAGGCCTAGGTCAATTTTATGTGTCTACGGTTGTCATTGTGTTGTATGTTGGTGTTGTAAAATGAAGTGAAAGTTGAGGTTACAGAGTAGTTCTTGTCCCTTATAGGTGTTGCCCTTGGGGGAGACAAATTATATGTGATTTTTGTCAAAAGGGAAGCAAAGAAAATAAAATGTGTTGTCATTTTCCAATGATGTCAAAGGGGGACAGAAATTTAACTAAAAAACCATATGAAGAAAAGGGGAGAGAAGTCATGTAAAAGAGAAAGTGTTGGAAAGAGTTGATGCTTGTGTAAGGGGGAGCAGTGTGCACTAATGTGTAGTATTTGTTGTTGATCAACGTTGTTAGTTTTTTTTTATGGTTATTCATATCATGTGTTGCCATCAATGACAAAGGGAGTAATTGTTGGAAGTTTATGTTGTTATTAATGTTAATAGATCTTTGTTGTTGTATTGATGTCAACCTATGGAGATGCTTTGATTGGTTGCATTATGTTGTCATTAGTAGTATTACTAATGTAAACCTCTACTATTTCTTTGATGATCATATGTTTGTGGATGTTCAACCTCTTGTGTGGTGGAGATGCTAAGAAGGTGTCACAAATGTTGAGATGGTGTTTTTGGTGCTTGGTTTCTAAGTGCTTTTGAGAAAATTTGAATAAAAGAGGAAATAGTGTGGTAAAGAGTGTCTAGTGTGGTAGAGTGGTGTTAAGTGTTTTTCTCCACATTTCTTCATGGTTGAAGATCTTCTTGTGTGGTTTAGATATGTTGATTAGAGGTGTTTAGAGGTGTTTATCTAGATTTTCATGTTATGGATCATTTGATAGAAGAAGTTGTGTTCACCACTATGTGAGTTGTGATGCAATGTTGTTTAGGAGAAATGGTTTTGCTCCGCATTTCTCCATGTTGTGGTTTTTGGTTTTGCAAATATAAGAGTGTGCTTATATTGATCATATATATCTTCAGTCTGATTTGTTTGTGTTTTGGTTCTCTGCAAGGTTGAATTCATTTGTTACAGTTTGTGGAAGGTTAACTAGGTGTATAGAATGAATATATCTTTGATTTCAAGGTGTTGATGGAATATTCCATATTGTGTTTGAGTGTTGTGTGTGGTACATGAGTCATCATTGGATTTGAGGAAGTGTATAATTAAATGTTTAATGGTGTTAACACAAGTTCGATTGACCTTGGGTGTTTACACTAATTACAATTATGATTCACTATTTGTGGAAGTGTGGTGAGGCATGCATATGTTGATTTAGGTCTGAGTTAAGGTGAGATGTGTTATGCCTTCGTTCCTCTCTAGTGTGGTAATTTTTGGTGCCAACCTAATTTGAATTTGCATGTTTAAGGTGCATAGTTGACCTTGAAAGATGTTTTTAAGGTTGTAAATGGTATAAAGTCACGGTGAATTGTTGGTGAAGGGAGTATAGATGTGAGGATGTATTGAGATGAAAATTTAATCAAATCCAAAGATCTAAATTGTGAGCTTAATGCCTATGACTCCAATGTAGTTAGGAGAAGGGTCTACATTTCTAGAAGACCTAAAGTTTCTAATAGTAGTGAGCTGGAGGTTATTGATGGTACAGAGTTGTAGTGGTGGATATTCTTTGTTGCTCTAAGATGGATTTCTCATTGTGATAATCTTATATCTTCTTCTTTCTAATCTTGTAGTGAGCCATTGGCAGTGAGCCCTTCTTTCTTATGGGAAGTGAGTCGTCTGATGGTGAGCCTATTGTATTTAGTATTGAAATTACTTTATAGTGTGAGCTAATTCTCACCACAAATTTTCCCTTCTTGGATTTTCCATGTAAATCTGATGTTCTCATGTGTTTGGATCTGTTTGCATTACTATTTCTCATGTTTATATTATGCTAATGCATGATAAGTATTTAAGGACTACTACAAATCTAAATGTTAATGAGGGTTTTGATGTTTTAATGTACAACTGATTCACCCCCCAGTTGTCTTGTGCATTCAATAGGCTAATGCCTGAAAGGATATTTAAGGATTGTTCTATCTTTGGAGTTGAATTTTGGAGGCCAAAGTTTCATTCATTGGTCTATTCATTTTTTACAAGGGCACATAGCCAAAACTCAGGGTCTAAAAATTTTCTAATCGATACTTGCAACTCAAAATGGTAATAGATCAAGGATTGAGTGTTGAAGGTTAATCATTTCTCTTGTTATAGCACCAAATTAATGAGTAAGATGATCTCCCACACCCAATATTTGAAGGGTTGATCAAAGAATGCCAATGCAAAAGAAAACCTTAGTAACCATGAGGCCCAATGCCTGATTGATGACATCATAAACATCATTGATAGGCACACTAGAGGAAAAAAACTAATCTAGCGGAGTGAAAAAATGAAAAAGACAAAAGGACAAGATAAAATCACAAACAAAGAATGAAGATAGAAGGCAATAAAAAAAATATCAAGACCAAATTGATTCCACCAAAAAAAAAAAAAAAGAATTAAAAAAGACACCCATGTGATCATACCCAGGTTGAATATCACACCGAATAGATGATCTTGGAACTCAGCAACTTTTGAACATCCTTCTAAATTAATGGCTTAAGTAAAGTGTTGACTGGACGTTGCCTCTACCGAAAAGGTTTATCTTCCTTCTTTAGAGGGATGGTGTTAGTAATTATAGAGGTATCATATGTCTTCAAATCTTCATAACTCCAAGTGATCACCTCTTTATAATCCTTCAAGGTAGTTATTATACCATTCCTTTCCTCAACAGTACAGACCTGACCAATGAAGACTTCCCTTTTATCCTCCTCATCTCCTAAGTTGTGAGGATCACACTTGCCTCCACTTGAATCTAAGGTAGCTCTTTAGGATTTTTTTGTATTATCAAGGTCAAATGTTCTCTCCAAAGCAACCATCCCCTTAGGGATATTGTTGGATTTTAAATTGATTATGCCATCCTCTTCCATCTCAAATGGATCTCTAGTCACATTCATCGATGATTTGGGTAGTAAAATTTTTGGAGTTGGGAATGAACTTGAGAATATGTTGACTATCCTCGAACACCTAGAAATCGGTAATGTTGTTCAGAATAGCTGGTACATGCACCATCTCTACAAAAACTCTTTTCAAACGAGAACTAGTCATAGGTTTTAGGGAGCTAAATGAGGGAGCAAGGGCATCTACAATATAGTTCATCCTTTTGGGCATAGAATATATGTTGAATGCTTCAAAATCTTCTATTAGATCCAAAATTTTGTTCTTGTACATAGACAACCTTTTTTCGTGGTAGGAATATTAACTTCTGACTTGCCTCACGATCAACTGGGAATCCCGTTCTACAATAATATGTTTTATTTATTTTTTTGGGCCAGTAATAACCCTCAAGTTAATGCTTCATATTTAGTCACATTGTTGGTGCAAGTTAACTATAATCTAAAATCACCCAAAAAAGAAAATTGTGTGTTAATCAACTCAATATTAACACCATTTCCTTTCTTTCATTTGGATCCATCAAATTAGAGTTTCCACATGGTCTTCCTTTTAGGGGCTAGAGTTGGTAGGTCTTCTCTCTTCACAAGGATGTCTCTCTGATTGGAAGTACCAAGATCTACTACTGATTTATCCTTAGTTTTGATTGAATCTCTCTCTATGGGCATAAAACTTTCCTTTTATGTAGGTTCATCTAAGGGGAGAATAGGAACCTCTTCATCTATGTTCTGCTCTTTTCCCAAGATCTGATGATTATGAGTTTCAAAATAGTCAAGTCATCAGATATCATGGTTGTCTATGAATCATTATCTTCCATTTTTGGGTATTGTATCATCTTGACTCTCACCAATGCATCTTGACAAGTCAGGAATGGAAATTCATAATGGTCCTCATTATGAATTTGACACCATCCTAGCAATAAAAGCATGGAATTATCTACATATTTCCCAAGATTAGTCATGTTATCATACATTTATCCTAAGAATTCTTAGAAAATATGGTCAAAATTTTTGAATTCTTACAACCCTTTTATGGGACTATTCGCATCTATTTATTCATTTGTTCCTAAAGACATCATCATAATATCATTCATTTTGTACACCCCTAAGTCTAGCTATATAAGTGAAACTTCATTAGGAGAATTATATTTAGTGATGGCATGCTTCAACTTAGGTTCAATGTTAATTTTAATCTTATTGTTTAATCCCATCCATGGCAGCTAGAGTTGTGTAAATTCAATGGAAAACCATCCTCTCAAGATCTTGGTCCATTCCTTATTGAGCAACATTCTTAACATCTCAGGAATATCCACTACATGTATGGAAATATACTCTTGGACTCTAGGGTTAGAGGATAGTTGTACATGGACGTTTTCTAGTTATCTTATGACATTAACCTCTATATTCTCTAACTGGACAATAACTCTATTGGTAGGTTCGGGGGTTACTCCTAATTTTTTGCATATGGAGTATGGTATTATATTGCATGAGGCTTCAAAATCCACTAAAAAATTGTGCACATTCTTCACAAAAATTCATACTATAAATAAAAATGGAGGGACTCTAGTCTTACTTTTGAAAATGGTGTCCATTTATTTTTCTTCAAGTCTTTTACAACACTATACTTTTCCTCACTCATGTAGGGGAATTTGTGAGTCTAGAAATTCCTAGGTCTAGAACTACCTCTAAATGGTGCCCTAGGAGAAAAAGGATTGGTATCATCATGAGGGTCTAGAGGAGTGGGGCCTAACCTAGGTGGGATTCTATCAGTTAATGGTTCCTTTTTCTTCTTAGTTATAATTGTTTTTGTTTTGTTAATGTTGTCACCAAATAGTGCACCCTTACTAAGTTGCAAAACTCATCCTACTGGTGAAACATGGGATAACTCCCCTGATTGTGGGCTCAGGATGTGGGAGTTAACCTCTAGAGTGAGTTGGTTCTCTTGGTGTTCACCTACTCCAACCTATTATGTTGTTGCTTGTTGAGAAAAGAGAGAAAGATACCATGTAAATGAATCCTAAACTACAAGGTGATGCACCAAATGCTTATTTTTAGAGCCTATAATACTATTTGGACTTACAATCTAATCAAATGAACAATATTATTCATGCACAACTTAGGTTTTACATACTTATACATTAGTAATTCATAGGAAAGATAAAGTTTTATTCAATCCTGTAGAAGAGGGGGACCAACCACACCAAGGCTCTAGGTCACGAAGAGCCGAGAGAAGAGAACTTCCCTAATCTACCTCAAGCTGGATAAGAGCTTTTAGGTCAAGGATAGAGAATGAAGAGCACTCTCAAGTGCTACTATCACTCTTCTAAATTGGGAGATTTGATGAGGCTAAATGAGTAGGTTTTTGGAACCCTAAAATACCTCAGACAACTCTTTGTTAGAGGACAACAATGTGGGTCAAGGACGATAGCATGATGCACTGGTCTCTCTGGGGCATTGGTGTCTATATGGCCAGAAAGTGTAAAAGTACAATAAAATTTACAAAGAACCTACTAACTACTTAGCGGTTGAATTTTAAAACACTAACTAAGATGATAATGAACATAATGAAAAAGATAATTAGAAAAGTGATATAGAAGATGATAAAAGTGAAGTTGATGAAGATTAACTCACAGAGAGTCAAGTTCAACAGCAAGCTCCATACGAACTTGTACCTACACACAGTCAAGAGAGGAAAAATGTTGGGGTTGTATAGGGTTTTTCCATAGTCAAACCCCCACTTTGGTGTTTCCACCTCCAAGGATAGCCAAAAAAGCCATGAGATAGAAAATGTGATAAAGAGAACAAAAGCAAGGATACCAAACAATAACAATATGCTACATAAATCAAGAGACAATATCAACTTCTTAATCAAAGTGCCCCCAAGCTTGCAGAGGAGGATGCAAGCTTGCTAAATTCTACACTACCAACAATAACAAAGAAACAGTCCCTTGGGACACCAAGTCGCAATTCCAATGATAACAAAATTGTAGCATGACGACATAGAGAAGTTGTGTAAAAGCTCAAGGATTGTGAGGCAAGATCGAATTAGTGTGTAGAGGATGGAATGAAGGAGAAATATATGCATTTGAAGATGAAAAGGGAGGGAAAGAGTCATTCTCAGGTCGATAGGAAGGCACAAAGGTGTTACACTTCATTGCCAATGGAGAACGTAATGTCTCTATAGATTCCAGAGGTAGGAATCTGTTAGGGATGGAAATGTGTTGCATAGACCTTCGCAAACCACATACACATCCTTGACAGAAATTCTCCCACCAACACAAGAGACAAGCACCAAGTGGATGCATTGCAAATAGGTGATGTGGAATTTCTTAGTCGGGTTTGATTTTCTTAAAGTAGAGGGTGTAAAAGGGGAATTTGTAAGAGGGGTGCAAATTCACTCCTATACATTTTACCCCCACTTTAGCGAGCATGAGTGTCAATGAATGTTCAGTAAAGTAGATCAAAGAGTTTAGAAATGTATACCTGAACCGTTGAGGAAGTAGACCATAATATGGCGAGCTCAAAAGTGTAGGGCAAGAAAATAACTCCACAAGTACTATCTCTTGAGGAGGTTCGAACAAAAAACTCTGCAAATCCTCATAACTACAGAGTTGATCAAAGTACACCAAAGGCCTACAAACCAATGATGGAAAAATCTTGTAGAATGCAAGCGCTTCACAGGTCCTCCCTATGAAGAAGGTGCCCCTAGGTACTCTCTCAAAGGAAGCCCAATGTAAGGGGACTCCGCATAGTCAGATTGGAAAGAAACTTCATAGACGCATCTGTAAAGAAACATGTTAATCCATAGAGAAAACATGTTAGAAAGAAAAAAGCGGCCATGCAGGCAGAAAAGCAAGCAGTCATGCAGACAGGCAGAGAATTGAAGAAAGAGCTTTCAAAGGGGTCCCTCGAGAACCCTTCAAAAGAAAAGGGGTTCACTTAAGGGACGCCTAGTTTGAAAGTGTAAGAATTGGCTATGAAGGTAGCCACCCAAGATGTAGAGGCCTAATAGAAAGCACAAGCATAAGAGAGATAGAAACAATATGACAAGAATAGACTGTATTTTGCCAATGATGCAAATAGAATGTGTTGAGTTGTGCTCTATTGTGTAAAAATACATAGGAGACCCCTTGGTTATATAGCCAAGGTGAGTACATAGAAGGGCATAAGATTATGACAAGTGTCGTAATCTTATGACATGAGACAACTATGAAAAGCTATCACTCCACCTAAAGTGGAAAAGTGATAATGTGATAATCACCACAAATGGTGGATCGCCCACAAAAGGTGGAGAGGTAATCACATGATGTGTCCACAAAAGGTGGATGTGATAAAGTAATAACATGATAAGTCCACCAAAAGTGGAAATTATCCAACTACCTCCTATGTGGTCCCTAAGTAAACTTAATTAAGGTGTAATAATGACCTAGGACAAGGTACAACACTTTTAATTACACCAACTCCCCCCCTTAAATGAAACTTAGGGAGAATGTACACAAAAGAAAACAATGCAAGATGGGTCCCGGCTACTAGGCCATGTTAGGTACCCATTTACAACTGCAATGCAATCTCTCATAAAGTGGAGAAAAGGAGAAAACCTAGTGGGACAAAACTCCTCCCCAAAAGAGAGAAACAAAACAAGAAACATGCTCAAGGAAGGACAAAACCTCGAGTGAGGAAAAAGTACCCCCCCCCCCATAAGAGAATGAAGAAATTCCATGCAACCTCCCCTCAATGGAGAGTCACTGCTCAAATGTCACAATGCCAAGAGTCCCCAATCTTAACTGAAGAAGGAGATAATGTAAAACAATGTGAAGACTGATGTAGAGTGGACCAAGGATGATGATGAGTCCTCCAAATGTTGTTCCAAAAGAAATTCCAAATTGTGACAAGCACTAATAGAAAGAATTAGGTACAACTACAGAAGATGCCACAAAACTGGTGACTAAGCTAAATATGTCAACTCAAGAGTAACTGCAGAATTTGTCGATGAAAAACTATAGATGAATCCACACTGCAACAGGAATAAGGTTAGAACCAAGAAGACAACTGCATGAGCATCAACTTGAATGCTCGTCAATGGAAGATTGGTACAATCTAAGTCTCACTGGAGCCATGCACAAATTGTACAATCTAAGTCTCACTAGAGCCATGCACCAAGTCTCTGGATGTAGAACCGAACTTCTGAAGACAGGTAGAGTGCTTCCAACATAGAAGTGTCTATATGGTGACTAGTCCATCTCACCGAAATGCATGGGTAACAAGCCTTTGCATTTGCTGAGTAGATAGGAACTAACACTGGATACATAAATCAACCTAAAGAAGCATACAGTATGACAGAGTACACTGAAACAGAAGGATTGTGGCACTTTATTTTAGTGCGATTATAACATTACATAAAGGAGAACTACAATCAACATGATGCAAAACTAGAAATGTTGATGAAGAAGCCAACCAAAGGTGCCTCGAAGCAGAAGACCATGAAGAAATCCCTTCAGGTGGATGTCGGTAGGAGCAATTAGCCCTTGTTGACTGTCGATTAAAGGAGCAGATGGTACATGACAAGACTCGATCAATAGGCAAAATTATTTTCCCAGATTTGCTTATTAATGCATGATTTTTTTAAAAAAAAAAACTTAATTAAAAAGTTTAATTTGAAAACATTATTTATTAAAACTTTATTATTAAAATAATAAAGAATTTTATTTTTTAATTAAAAAAAACTTTTTATTAAATAAAGAAAAAAAACAATTGTTTTTATTTTTGAAAAAAACTTTATTAAAAACTTAATAAAGAAAACTATTTGTTTTATAAATTATTAAAAAAATTAATATAAAATTGAAGAAAAACTTATAAAAGTTTTTATTTATTTAAAAAATAATTTAAAAATTAAAGAAAAACTTTTAAAATTTTTATTAAAACCATTATTAAAAAAATAATGAGAAATTTTTATTTAAAAAAAACTTAATAAAAACTCCTCAAAAAAGACTTATTAAAAAACCTTTAAAAATAAATGAAAAGAAAATTATTAAAAATCTTTTTTAAAAAGAGGGGCCTGGAGCAGGATGTACTGCGAATGGCAATGGGTGCGGTGTGGCGCATACCGTACAATTTACTATTGATCTACCTGACAACTTGTCGATTCAAGACCAGAAGGTTAAAATTATATATGTATATATTTTAAACTTGTTTTAAAAAACAAAAAAATGCGATACTAAGTTTTTTTTTCTTTTCATTTTTAAATAAAAAAAAATTGCAAAATTGAATTTAAAAAAAATAAAATGGAAAATCGTACCGCTATGTAGGTAGGGTCGTACGACCCGCCTACTAAATTGTTTTTTCCTCCAAGAGCAACTTTGTCCAAATTTGATGATTTGGCAATCGATTTAGGGGTTTTTGGCCTTTCTGAACACGATGGCGATGTCCTTTTTGGCTAAAAATGCTCTGAAGTGGTAGCTAGCTCCTGGATTTGGCAACCACCTCCATTCTTCAAACCCTTGTAGATTTGGCCTCCAATGTCCAACTGAGATGAAACAAAAGGAAAATCTGACTATCTCGAACACTCTAGATGCAATCGTGAGCTCAGATCTGATGCAACAAGCTCCCAAAATGCACCTACAATACAAGGCCAAAAATGGAACCCTCCAAGAATCTCTCCAAAATGACAATCCAAAGGCACTCCAATAGCTCTAATACCATGTAAGAATTGGCTATGAAGGTAGCCACCCAAGATGTAGAGGCCTAATAGAAAGCACAAGCATAAGAGACATATAAACAATATGACAAGAATAGACTGTATTCTGCCAATGATGCAAATATAATGTGCTGAGTTGTGCTCTCTTGTGTAAAAGTACATAGGAGACCCCTTGGTTATATAGCCAAGGTGAGTACATAGAAGGGCATAAGATTATGACAAGTGTCGTAGTCTTATGACATGAGACAACTATGAAAAGCTATCACTCCACCTAAAGTGGAAAAGTGATAATGTGATAATCACCACAAATGGTGGATCACCCACAAAAGGTGGAGAGGTAATCACATGATGTGTCCACGAAAGGTGGATGTGATAAAGTAATAACATGATAAGTCCACTAAAAGTGGAAATTCTCCAACTACCTCCTATGTGGTCCCTAAGTAAACTTAACTAAGGTGTAGTAATGACCTAAGACAAGGTACAACACTTTTAATTATGCCAACAAAAAGTGAGGGAGAATTTTTTGCAAATATATTCTAACATCAAGGAATCCTTTTGAAAGATGTTCACTTCATCAAGGAATTTGAAAGGAAGAAATTCCCCTTGAAAGGGGAAGGTCAGAACTTCACTTGCAGGAGAAGGCACCCTCCCTGGAGGAAGGCTTTTCAAATTCTTTCTTTGCAAACCCATGATGAAGGAAAAATATTTCGCGAGGGGTCCTTGCTAAGGAATGCGAGTTTTGAAAAATATTTTGAAGGTATTTTCAAGAAAAGATTTGTTGACCACTAAATGCATTTTTAGAAAATTGAAGCGACATGATAGCCCCCCCTTAGGACAGTACGTTCTGAACACAAAGGCACGTGGCATTCTAAGGAGAGAAAAGCAAGAATGAAAAAATGTGATGTTGTGGCCCGTAGAACATAGCGAGATGTAATTATGGTAATGTTGTCACACATGTGAGGGACAACATGAGCAACACAACATCACGAAACAAACATGAAAGATAAAAAAGCAAAAATACAAGAAGAGACAATAACATTACGAACAAGGGACACAAGGGTGATCTGATATTTTGAGGTTAGAGCTACTCATAAATATAGATAAGTAAGTATAATATATATATATATATATAGGTTATTCTAATTACAATTATCTAGTATTTATATATTTCACAATACTTACTAGTATGTTCACATTCATTAATTATATATACTATAAATATCATAAATATCATACTAGTAAATATTATCTAGTGCTTATATATTTAGTTTTTAAATTCATCTATCTAAACAAATATCTTGATATAATTTCAAGTTATTTTATTTATTTAAGAGATATTTTTATTTACTAATAACTATTATCTATTACTTATATATTTCATAATATCTATATCGTATATTCTATTAATAAATTTATCTAATTTATATATGTTGTGTAATTAGATGGTATTTTATTATTATCATGAATAAGAATCATATTCAATATAAATTTGAATAATTTATCAATTGTCATATATAAAGTTATTAATAAAAATGAACAACCCCAATATATATTTAGAGAATATATATTTTATTAATAATAAACTTATATTTGTATTCTAAGTGATCTCTCTTTTTCACGAGTTTGAATTTTGATTCACCATTTTTGTAATCCTCTACTTTTAGAGTATCTCGACATATAATTTCCTCTTATTAATAATATTTTAATAACTTGCCACTTTATTTTAAAATAATAATAACAAGCTTTCATATTTTATCAAAAGGTTTGAATATACTTGTAAATTTAGTAAACTATGGAATCTATTCTTGATTGATGAGATCTCTTCCTTACAATATTTGAATTGAACTTTCTTAGCAGCTACATTTTCATAAAGTAGGGAATTTAAAGTAACATGGAATGTTTGTTAGAAAGCTAGTAATATATTTCTATTAAACAACCGTTTGTTTGTATTTGAGTTTTCCCTTTTTTTAATATGACCACCCTCAAAAAGATTGGAACAAGAACCAAATATTCCACTAATATATATAAACCAAGAAGATACTAAGAAAGATACACATGCATTTATTTATGATAAAGTTTGAATGTCTTATTAGTTAGTATTTAATTGCTTTGGAAAAGAAAGTTGTTAAGAAACTTAAAGGCCTACTACTTGTTTAAGTTGATCTCAACAACTAAAGCATTAAACGTTAAGCCACACAAGATAAATCAATCCTTATTGAATCATGTGTTAACTTTTATAGAGTGGCATTTTCCTTATTGAATCACACACTCACAAACATTAAAAACCATTAAAAAAGATTTTTAATTCTTTAATAGTTGAGTGTAAATGTCTTCTATAATTTGAGTTTATTAGTCATAAACAATTAATATAAGTGTGTAGAAAGATAACATTTTTCTAATGTAAGGTTATAAATTATTTGTTTATTACAAGTGTCTAAATCAAAGTTCTTGGATTGAACTAAAAATTAAAAGGAATCTTTTCTTGGGCCTCTTGATTATATTTCTAGCATCAAATCAGTTAAATTTTGTATGCATCATCTTTATGTTCCATTTTTTCTATAACCTAGTTTAGTTATATTTCATAGTTCCTTGGCTCTTCTTTCATTCAGTTCTTTAATTTGATTGTAATCTAAAAGTAGGGAAGGCATTAGGAAATTAATGTGATTCATTGGTGAAATTTTTATTCATTAGTCATTAGACATCTAGATACTAGCACTAACACCAATGAAACTAAATTATAATGTGCTTCTAGTAGAAAATTGTATATAAATTTATTTATCTAATGTTTTAAAATCACACTATACGATCCATCATTTGGAAGAGGAAAGAAAAAAAAAATTATTCAAGGTGTAAACGCTTTTGACTGGAGCTATGAACCGGAATACAACCATTCAACAATACCACCCCAACGGGGTTTGAACCTTGGTGGCAAGAACAACAATGCCACTGATAAACCATCACACCATGCCAATATTGGCTAGAAGAGGAAAGAAATTAAAAATTATAGAGAAAATTCATTTAAAAAGGGGAGAGAAATAATTGACATAAAATCCAAGAGGTTTAAGGGAGAGGTGAGAATCAAAGAAATCGTGGAATAGATTAAGAGGAGGTCAACAAATTTAAAAATTATTATTATATATAATTTAAAATTTAAAATAATATAATCAATAATGAGGATAATAATGAAAAGTGATAGCCTTTAACTACATTATGCTTATGCTTATAGTAGGTTATATGTAATACAAAATGTAATTGTCATATTTTGTCTATACTGGTTTATCTTTGTAACTCTCTTTTTATACAATATAATATAATATATAGGATCTGCCTTTTACTTAAAAATAGTAATAATGAAAAGTGATAAAGAATGGGGATATAAGAAAAAAATCTAAAATGATGAGATAAATAAAAAATATAAAAGAAATTAAAAATTAACAATTTAAAATATAGAAATTATTAATGAGTTATAATCAAATAAAGAATAAAGATACACAAATAAGCATACAAAAATATTAGGAAGACAAAATAGTAGTTATTTTATGTAGCCTTAATATTGCACCTCTCATCCTCAGTTTTCTAAAAATTATTTAGGTTTGCTATTACTCTATCATCCATTCTAAAAGTATATTTTCTAATTGAAATTGTTAATTTCCTATAATCATTACTTGATGGCGTGGTTCATGAAGTTAGGAAAGAGTGTGATTTTTTCTTTCTAGTATTCCAAAACTCCCAAATAGAATGTTCAAAAGACCAATACATCGCTTTAAAAGCCGCACTAAAAATAAAGACAATGTCATTGTCAAAGCAAACAAGAGAAATTCCACAAGCATTACGAACAAACTACATTGTGTCAAAAAAAATTGCTCAACCACCTTAATAATGTTGTACCTAGCTATATAGTTATAAGATCCTTTACAAAATCCAATTTCTAGAAATTTTAAGCTAGTGATATAATTTCTATTACCCATGCCCCCTCTAATGATAACACCAAAAAGTGTCTCATGTCCAACAAAGAAATCACCCCTCACATCTATGATACATCTAAAATCCATAAATCCAACATTCTTTTAAGGTTTATTATTAACATCACTAATTCCATGACTTATAAACTAGCTACCTATTTTTCCAATTTAATCACTCTAACTAAAAATCCTCCTTCCTTCATCAAAGAATTTTCCTAATTTGTCACTTTCATCAAAGATATTTTTTTTATGATAATGACATTATGTTTAATTTGATGTAGTATCCATCTTTACTAAATTCCCTTTGCATGCCCCTATTAGGTTATTTATACTAAAGACCAATTAGGAAATAGTTTCCCTAGTTGATAATTTCTTAAATTTCATGTTCTTCACATTTTAGGATGTAGTCTATGAGCAATCTAATGGGGTTTCCATGGGATTACCATTATCCCAATCATAGCCAATCTATATATGGAATATTTTGAAGAGCTATTGACGAACTCATTCCCAATTAGACCTAAAACATGGAAGAACTATATGGACAACACCAACATATGCTAACCCCATGGTCATGATCAACTTGAAAACTTCCACTTTCACCTAAAGTTCATAGTCAATTGCATCAATTTTACTAAAGAACTCAAAACCAATAATCAAATCCCCTTCTTGGACATCTATCTCATCAAGAAATGAGATGGTTTAATTCATTGTTGTGTCCATATAAAATCCACCCACATAGACCTCTACTTACTTTCTTCTTCACACCACCACCCTACTGAAAAGGAAATATCCTAAAGAAATTAACCACCAAGGATTTACACATCTATAATGAAGATAACATCAACCAAGATCTTTCTTGTATTTCTAATATTTTCAAATTAAATGAGTACCACAACAAGAACATCCTAAGAGCCTTTATGCAAGCCAAGATCTATCTTAGTTCTAAACCAAAAAATCAAGACTGATGTTGTCTACGGTGCCACCCTCCCTACATAGAAGGAATCTATAACAATTTTTCCAAAATCCTTTATTAAAAAGTTCTTAATTATTCCTTTAAACCCCTTACCACCATTAGAAACCTTGTTCATGTGGGATTCATTACATTGGTGAGATGGGTCACTTTATATACATGAGATTTAGAGAGAATTATTCTCACATTAGACATGAAAGGACCCAAAAATGAGCCCTCATATAGAACCCCTCCTACAAGAAGCACCACATTCACCTAGAGGAGACATAAGTCCTAGTAGAAAAAGATAACTTCTTCAAGAGTGTAGCATATGAAATTGTATACTTTTACAATTTCACACTATGTTTGGGTCCCTTAATTAATTGGACTTAATTAAGGTTCTAATTTGCCAAATTATGCATTCCAAAGCCTTATTTTTGATGTTTTTTGAAAGGGGAACCAACATTAAATAAATATAATCAATAATTAAATCACATTGGAGGATGTATGTCCTAGACTTGTAGGCTAGAACCCATTTTTCCATTGGAAAATGGATCCCCTTTAAGTCCTAGGACCCAATTTAAAATATGTTTTTTGGCAGCATTTTAATGATTCAAATTTAATATGCAAGTGTCGGATTTTGAAATCTATTCTTTGGAAAATTAGATAAACAACTATAAATACAGTCTTTTTATCAATTCAAATCTAACACACTTTATGAGAGCAATCTTAGAGAAAATATTATTGTCAAGAGCATTCAAGCATAGATTTATCAATCATTTTTTGCAACAATCAAGATCATATCATCATGTTCAAGCTTATGTGTGTTCATGTCATCTTGTGAAGGATAATATGCATTGTTGATCCTAAAGCATCCAAGTATTTCAAATATCCAAATCCATCAAATAATTCAAATATCCAAATCCATCAAGCAAAGAAAGATCTAGTTCCTTGGAGAGATGTGTTTGTCTTCAGTCCCCTAAGGGAATCCATTGGAGGGTGGTGAGTTGTAATCAAGTGTTATTTCATTCATCATTTCCTTCTCCATTGTCAATTATCTTTTCTATCAAGGTTTAATTACCAAACTTGGGGTTTGACTAAGGAAAAACCCCATTCAAACAAAACAATTTTTCTCTCCTTGTGTGTGTGTAGATTATAGGTTGAAGAAGGATTGAAGAGATTTCAAAGAGAAATTTTGCATTATTGCACAAGTTGTCATCATTGTTGTCAAGCCACAAATACTAGGCTACATACTTTATTTCTGACTTTCTGATAGTGGGACCTGTGTCAAATAGAAGCTAAGATCCAACACCAGAGGACTGTCAAAATTTATTTTGGAATCCCTAACCAAGACCCATTTTCCCTTGGGCGAACCTATCCTTTAGCAAACCTCAAAAGTAGCTTTTGGTGATAGGTACATGCCATTAGACCCTTCTCAGATCTTCCTACCAACTGCCATTTTAGTTTCTGTATTTTTGAGAATTGGCATTTTATGCATTAGGTCTTATTGTTCAATTAGTTTGAGTGCATCAAATCATTCCAAATCTGCCCTATTGTCCTAAGGACTAAGATCCATGTTTGATTGACTCATCATTGAGGTTTAAAGTTAATATTTACACCTTGTGATCTCTTTCCTAATGAAATCCATGGGGAAATACACCTATTATGATCCTCAAGGTTCTGTAATAACATCACACATTATAAAACCTTTTTGAGGATCCTTTTCCCCACATTTCAAAGAGAAATCTCAAAGAGACCATTTTCATTATAAATAACCTTATCAACCTAAACCATTATAATGGGTGGTACTTGAGCCCCACATGATGCACTCTATTAAATTATATTCAAATTAACTCCCCATCCCTTTGATCTACCTTTGCTTCCCCCTTTCTCTATCACTTTTTCTAACTCAAGTGATCTTCCTCACCTTCACAATTTCCTCACTTATCATTTCTCCTTCCCCTAACCTTTATTTATTTCTTCTTATTCCCTTAATCTACTCCTTCATCCCTCATCTCTTCCCTTTTTCACCCTTGATTGTTATCCTTTTTGTTTTTAGTTTTATTTTATCTTCCATTTCCCAATCCTCTTCTAACTCATAATCCTTTTTCTTACTTGTTTATTTCCTTTTTGTTCCATGTCTTTGGTTTGTGGCTTCTCCTTCCCCTTGTTTTTTTTTTTTTGATACTCAGGAGGTATCTCCAACCAAGGCCCAGTGATTCCCACCATACCTTGCCTTGGGCTTACATATTACCGAGTTTTGGGGTGATGGTGGGGCGAGCCAAGGCGAAACTAGTCCCCCTGGGGAGAAGCCCCGAGCCCGCAACAAGACTCCTCCGGGTTAACCCGGCCAACGTAAATCGAACCTTGGACCTATATGGGACGAACCCAGAGCCTTAGCGCAACCATACCGACCGTTCGGGCTGTGGGGCGAACCCATTCTCCTTCCCCTTGTTACAATGTAACATTCTTTCTCATTATTTTTTGTACCTTTATTCAAGTTATTTATTTCAAATATTATATTTTTTATATTTTTAATTGTTAATTTATTTACTTCTTATTCAATTTCATTTGTCTTTTCATTTTAGAAATTTTCCTTATATCCCCCTCCTTTGTCACTTTTCATTATTATCCTCATTATTAGTTATACTATTTTTAATTTTTAATTTTATTTAATAATGTTTTTTTAATTTTCTGACTTCCTTTTTGTCTATATTGTGGCTTCTTTGACTATCAATTCTCCCTTAGACATCTTGGATTCGATACCAATCCTTTATGTCCCCCTTTTCAAGTATCTTGATCTATAGTTTTTCTTTTTTTCTTTCCTCTTCCTAATGATGGATCATGGAGTGTGATCTAAAATTTCAAATAGATAAATCTATACACAGTTTTCTACCATAAGTGCATTACAAGTTATGTTATCATTTTTTTAACCAATACAATTTCTAATGCTCATAATTTTGTAGCTTCTCTATTTAAGCCCAAAATTTCACTAGACCTATATTCTAGCTTCCTTGACCCATTTTTGACAAAAGATGCGTCAATATTTAGGCACACATGTTCTATTTTTTACTTTCTATTCTATAACACTTTCATTTATGCTTTTCCATTTTCCATCTTGATAGATTCTAGGTAAGTATATATTTTTACTCTATAATATTTAAGTTTGGTTCCTTTAATAGATAATACAAAAGAAAGTGATTAGATTTATTTACATTTAGGGCGTGCCAAAATTATCTTTCACCTACAACTAATCTAGGATCATCAAATGAAATACATTCAACTCAACATAAATTAACTTAGATTAATTTGCATGATAGTTGTGGGAGTGAGTAATTCAAAATAAAATTATTAGATGGGAAATTAAATATTGTGGAGGATTTCATTTAGCTCTAGAAATGATGTTAGAGATACTCCTAATGTAGGTACTAAAATGTGTTCTTATTGAAAAAAAAATAGCTAATCCACATCTAACTTTTATCTTAAATTTTGGACAAACTTGTGACATTTTTTTAGGTTGATTTTTTATATGTGGGTCACTTTCATAGGCAACGATGTGTTATGTATGGTCCATGGATCTAATCCCACCAAATATGAACTTCTACACTTTATTTTGTCTTAGAGTCTACTCACTAAATTTCAAGGGATGGTGATATTTGGAAATATCTTAGGAAGGTTACCAAAATGCTAGGTTCAAGTTCTCCTAGGTCAATTCCAAGAGAGATTCACTTTATATGGTCATGTGAATGGTAAAGGATGCCAGTATTTATTCATATTGATGTACTAGAATGATGATGAAAATTTAAGTTCCTTTTACTAATCCAAGTAAAAATATTATTGTAGTAAATGCCCCTTAAATGTGAATGACTTGCTTGTTATGTTGAATTATGGTGAGTGCACATTAAATGCCTTTAATTACAAATGATATTGATGTCCAGATAAAGTAATGGACCCCTTTAGATCTCATTACACAATTCCATTCTTTAGCAAAGTGCTCCATGGAACCTTCAAAATAAAAGAGAATATATGCAACAAGTAGCTTCTATCATGCATGTAAATATAAAAACATTACAAAATATTTTTTTATTGTCAACAATCATGAGAAAATAGGTAGGAAAGAGTAGGGTTAAAGAGATTCTACCAATACATGTTGTGAAGAACACTTTTGTATTTTCTCAATTGTACTTTAGGCCTCATAGAAAGCGCTACAATTATAGACATTGCAATGTATTGAATAATTGAATTGATTAGACAATCAATATTTTATCTTAATTCCAAAGCTCGATATTTCTAAAAAAATCAAGATGATACATAAAGTTGCAACCACTATTTATTCTATTCTCAACATTGTGGTTTGAATCTCACTAATAATTAAAATTAATCCCAATCTATTTATAAGATTCTACCTCCTTAAATATATACTATAAAAAAAATTTAGAAATTCGATCGTATTTAATATTTTATTATAATTACCTTTATTTTTTCAACATTAATGTGGAGCTCATTGTTATACAAGATTGATAGGAGAATGTTGAATTACTTTTGGTCAAGAACAATGCTAGTAGCATATAGAAGGAGGATGAAATTAAGTCCAAGAATGTTAATACTAATGCATCTATTATCGTCTAAATATCTATTCATTTTGTAAATATATATAGGATGAAGGGGGACACCAATAGTTTTAACCAATTTAATAAAATTAATATTAATTGACCATTCATTGTTAAATTTCATCTTGGAAAAAACCTTTTCACGAGTCTAATTAGAAAGGTAGGAGTTTTGAGAGGGATGTCATTTTATTTTGATCTTTTCAATGGTACAACTCTCCAAGTAGTGTTGATAATTTTTTTGAAGTCAACAAAATAATAAATAAGATATTGGTTGCCCCTAAATTCTTCCTAGAAGCACCATCAAAATTAAACTTTAAAAATTTATTAAAGATGGTTTCTATCAAGATACTACTCTCCATAACTTTTTATTGATCACCCCACAAACATGAAAGGATATATCATTTTATTTAAAATATTTATTATTTTTTATTCTACTTATATGACAAAATTTACAACTAACTTAGAGGAGCCCCATAATATGTACATGTTATTAATGAATAGAATTAAAGTGTAATTTAAGATTACTTTTTAATTTTTTTTAGAAACTCTAATAAAGAAGTATAATATTTTAGACAATTTTTTCATATTGAAAATAAAATTTTAGATTAGATGGTAATATTTTTCCTTGTCAATTTTATAATTTTGTAACTATATATAATCTTATGGTGATTCAATGTCTAAATTTTCTATCATTATATAACATATAAATAAAGATGTTAAAAAATAGATAGTATAGAGAATAAAAAATAACTCCTAATAAATTAACACCCAATTTTTTATATACAATAACATAATATGTGTTCATCTTAAAGAATTAAAACTTTAATTTAAGACAATTTTATTTTGAGACCAAAGAAAATATATCAAATATGGTTGAAGTGGACACTATTGAAGAACCTTAAAATACCCAAATCTAGGGGGTAGAAATGTCAAAAATAGTCAAATGGTGACATATAACTATTAAAAGATTCCTTAAAATAATTTAAAAATTAACCCATAATAAACTAAAGTTTAATTAATTAGCATTGTATAAATAGTCAATTAAGTTATAATCAATATAGATATCTTAACTACATATATCTAAAAGACGCTGAGAGATGTGAATTTGGAACTATTCTATTTACTTAGAAATTTTATTTTACTTTGAAAATATTTTATTTGATAAGTAGGAGGTATTTTTCATAGTGTGTCAAATTATGATTTGCTATCAAGATTCAATTATGTAGTTTTATGAGTCAAATTCATTGACCAATGTTTCATGAGTAGTGGCTCATAAGAACCCATCTCTCATGATAATGAACTGTCCATTTAGCATTCATTGCATATAGGTGGTGCTCACAGAGGTGAAGCATTGGACCTTCCTAGAAGGTCACTCATCCTAGTGCTACTCCAACTCAAACACGCTTAACCATGGAGGTCTCCCCAAGGTTAAGCCCACTTAGCTTGCAACCCCATTTGCAAAACCTTCAACAAGTGTTGTGCCTTATGAACCATTCATTATAGAGCCCCTTTAGCCCAACAATTGATAAGTAGGAAGAATTCTCCACAGCATGTCAAATTATGATATTGATATCAAGATTCAACTGTGTAGTTTTACGTGTCAAATTCATTGATCCATGTTTCATGAGTAGTGGTTCACAAGCACCCATCTCTCATGATAATGAATGGTCCACTTAGCACTCATTGCATCTAGGTGATGCTCACAGAGGTGAAGCAATGGGCCTTTCTGAGAGGTCACCCATCCCAATACTACTCTAGCTCAAGCACACTTAACCACAGAGTTTTCCCCAAGGTTAAGCCCGCTTAGCTTGCAACCCCATTTGCAAAACCTTCAACAAGTGTTGTGCCTTATGAACCATTCATTATAGAGCCCCTTTAGCTCATCAATTGATAAGTAGGAGGTATTTTCCATAGCGTGTCAAATTATGATATTGCTATCAAGATTCAACTATGTAGTTTTATGTGTCAAACTCATTGACCCATGTTTCATGAGTAGTGGTTCACAAGAACCCATCTCTCGCGATAATGAATGGTCAGCTTAGCACTCATTGAATCTAGGTGATGCTCACAGAGGTGAAGCATTGCGCCTTCCCAGGAGGTCACCCATCCCATTACTAGTCCAGCTCAAGTGCGCTTAATCACAGAGTTTTCCCCAAGGTTAAGCCCACTTAGCTTGCAACCTCATTTACAAAAACCTTGGGCAAGTGTTGTGTTTACATTTTACATTAAATTTGACAATTAGTTACACATCAAATATTAATATTTAATATTTCAAAAATAAGCATATAAAAATATATGTCTTCATGTATGTACCTTCAGCAAGTGTTGTGTTTACATTTTACATTAAATTTGGCAATTATGTACACATCAAATATAAATATTTAATATTAAACATAACATTTCAAAAAAAAAACACACCTCCCAATGAGTCAAGGAATGGGCACAAAGTAAACCGTGGGCACCATACATTTTACATTAAATTTGACAATTATTTACACATCAAATATTAGTATTTAATATTAAACATAATATTTCAAAAAAAAGCACACCTCCAGAGCGCAAAGTAAACCATCAGCACCACTTTGAGTGTCTGATCCAATAGGGACATCAAGTGGGGTCCAACACGATAGAGGTCGGCACCACTTTGAGTCCCTGACCCGATAAAGACATCAAGTGGGGTCCAACACGATATAAGTTGGCACCACTTCGAATGCCTGACCCAATGGGGACATCAAGTGGGGTCCAGCACGATAGAGGTTGGTAGACCTGATGGAGATATCAAGTGGGGTTCAGCACGATAGAGGTTGGTAGACCTGATGGAGACATCAAGTGGGGTTCAGCACGATAGAGGTGACCAATCTGAAGAAATGGACCTTGAGACCTCCCACATGCAAACAACCACTTAACTAACCCCACTTGATGTATGTCTTCATGTATGTATTAAGTAAATTATCATGTAAATTATCATAATTTGAAATGCTGATTATGAGGTCTGAATTCATGCCCAGATGATCTTAGCAATCCTCCTCGACCTCCGCAAACCAGCAGATACAGTGATGCGATGATTTCAATTACAGATGTCCTTGCCACAGTTACTATGGGTCCCCCGGCGGGGCTCGAACCGGCGACCTTCGGCTACCGTCAGGCAATAATAACTGAGCTTTCAAGCTTCACCACCCACCTATCAAAAAATAGGATCTCACAACAAGACATTCCTTAAAACCGCGTCAAGTTAAAGAAATGGTTACTTTTAAGATCTTTTATTCATTATTATTGCTTCTAGTTTACACACTAAAGATAAAGACAACGGTGACACTCACATGCCTTTTATCAAATACTATTTAAAAACATAACCAATTATAACTTTTTTGAATGCAAGTTTTGTTTTATTAAGTGAAGCCCCCTAATGTTGGTGGATGATTGTGATGCCATTAAATACCCTTCAACTTTCTACTAGTCCTTTTGTGGGCTATTTCCTCCAACCCTAATTTTGAAGGCCCATTTTCATACCACCATGAAAGATCTGGTTTTTAATGTTTTTGCATGTGAAACTTTTGACTGTAATCATGGTAGAAGAATGTCTTATCCCACTATCCTTTTTTGGCCCATTATATTTATTAATAGAAAATACAACTCATTTGTTTTTTTAATCATGGGAAGCTTCCTGCTTTTGTTGTTGGAGGTATTTCAACCACTAAGACAACTTTAAAGTTTCTAAACAGCTCCCTCCATTAGTTTATGGGGGTTTGTTTTTTCAAAGTAATTAATTATATTACTAATGAAACATTCTAAGCAATAATACTTCTAATAAGACATTTAGAATTTATTATAGATATTTATATGTATCTTTTTTCACAATCTTTGTGGTGTATATATAATAGTAGATTATGGAGGTCATATTCATAACCATTAAAGGAGACAAAAATAAAATCTCTATTTTTTATGTTTTGTTTGTGTTTCTATAATGTATTGGCATTTATATATAAATTATATAAAAAATGTTTAATATTATTATTTTTATTATATTCTAGTTTTAAAATATAATTTATATCTTAATTTAACTAGATATGATAATTTTACAATTCATATGAGTGTGTTATAATATTTTTTTGCAAAAAAATATATATAATTTTTGTCTTAATTGTTTTTTATAGGAGGGGTACACGTTTTTTGACCTAGAGCTATGAACTGGTGAGGTCACAAACGGGGGACCTCATCCCCACTATAAATCCTCAACAATTACATCCCAATGGGGTTTGAACCTTGATGGTAAGAATAACAACACAACTTAACCATCGCACCATGCCACTAACCTTGTCTTAATGTTTTGAATCACATTGTAATTAATCTTTTTTTCACAAGTAGGAGGTATTTTTTATAGTGAGTAAAATTATGATGTTTTATTAGGATTCATCAATATAATTTTCGAGTCAAAATCATTGATCATGCATTAAGTGATCTTTTCCTTTTTAAAGACCTAGTTTTGTAATATTTCTCATTATTTTCTTCCCTTCCTAGTGAAGAGAAAAATAGTTAACTATGATCTGAAATGCTAAAACAAAAAAATCTATACAATATTTTGCCAAAAGCATTATAACACAATTAATTATTATTACAAATATATTTATAATTGTTTCATAGATGTAATAAAGTTGTTGACTTTCTTTCTAACTTAAGATTGACTCCATACCTAGACTTTAATGTCAAGTACAATCATGGATAGTGGGTTTGGTCTCATCAACTTTGTCCTTGTGTACTCTCAGTAGGTGATCCTTCTTCAATCCTCTAGATGTTCTAGAAGCTAATGTGGCCAATTGGTGGCCATTGTTTTGTTTCCTCTTGATGATGGTGTTTGATATGACATGAGGATAGACCCTTTATTGACAACAATGGATCTAAAATTTTACTTCTCTTCAATGATTGTGGTGTTGATTGCAACATCTCTAAGACTCTTTTTTCCCTTTCTTTGTTAGTTCACAATGGAGAAATACTAATGCATCTATTAATTTTTATTAGTTGGTACCAAAATTAATCAATTATATGCTCGAATTAAAATAATTTGATCAAATTTCCTAATGTATTATTTTTTAAAAATTTATTTCAAAATATCAAAACTAATTTATCTATCACTCTATTGTATGATGGTTGTAGATATTATTATTAGCGTGATGTAAGTTATGTAATCTTTTAACTTTTTCCATTTTGACTATAAAAAGGTTAATAGTGTAAACTTATTTTCATGTCAGTATTTGATAATGACATTATTTTTATTCAAAGGGTTGTGGGTCAATGAATACAATTTATTTATTTTCATCATAGTCGAGTCAATTTTAATTTATTAAAAAGGTGAAATAAACAAAATATGAGAGATTGTGATTAAAATAATTAAAAATAAAATATGTATTCAATTTATTTTATTATTTTGTCCAATGAGCATATAAAAAAATAAAAAATGAGCAACAATCCTATAATCTACCCTTAATTTTTTTATTTTAAATAATCGTAAACATGTCATTTATTTTTCTTTCTAATTGATTCATGGAATAGTAGTATAAAAACTAAAATTTGCTCTTTTTTTTGTAAAGTACATGTCTAATCCAATACACTTAATTTATTAAGTAAAATTTCAAGTCTATCAATGCCTTGACATGAGATATACTGTAGTGTAGAAAAATGTAACCCTTTACATTTGCTCACTTGTTTGGGCCCTCCTAATTTAAATTGGACTTAATAATGTCTTAAATTAGTGTTGTTAAATGTGCCCCTTTACATTTTCACACTTATTTGGCCCCTCTTAATTAATTGAGCTTAATTATGCCTTAATTAGCCCTTTAATTCATTTACAAACCTAATTAATTACATTTTCTGAAGAGGAAACCCAGAAATATTAATGCCTAAACATAACACTTTACATTGAGCAATGTGTGTTCCACGTATAAGGACCTGGGACCCATTCACCCATGGGCAAGTGGGTCCTCCCTAGACCTTTGGACCTAAATTTAAATTATGTTTTTGGTAGTATTTTAATGTTTTCAAATCTATAATTCAATGTCAGCTTATGATATTTGAATTTCAAGAAATTAAGGATACATACCTATAAATACAAGGTTATTTCACTAAGTTTCACCTAGAATTTCAAGAGAAGAAACCTAACATTTTTCTAGATCTACAAGAGCATTTCAAGAGAAATTAAAGGAATTCAAGAGAAGATATATCAAATATTTATTGCAACATTCAAGATCCATTCATCATGTCAAAGTCTTCTTGCATCATGCATGTTTTTGGAGCTAACGTTGTGATGTAGGTTTCATGATCAAGTCAAGCATTCAAAGTATCATTTCAAGCAAGATTCAAGTGTCAAGATCCACATCTAATTCATCCATCTCATGCAAGTTGCAGAACTCCTAAGATCTCCATTACAAGTTTTCATTCAAGGGCTTGTTGAGTGGTAACATAGCTTTGTTCATTCTTCATTCTCTCTTTTATGCATTATTTCAATTCAAGGTTTGATTACCAAAATGGGGTTTGACCAAGGAAAACCTCCATTCATCACAAACAAATAATTTTTTCCCTCTTATGTATGTGCAGGTTTAGAGGTTGAAGAAAAGTTGAAGATCCCAAAAGTGCAAAATTGCAAAGTTGCATTTGTTGTCACCTTTGTTGTCAAGATACAAAAACTCATATCCCAAATTTATTTCCGACTATCCAATTGTGAACCCAAAGGATCTGGAAGTGAAAACATAGAAGTAGAGGGCCCAAAAATCAATTTTGAAAAGCTCTACAAAAACACATTCGCCTATAGGCCAATGAGTCCTAGGACAACTTCCAAAAATAGTGTTTTGTGATAGGTACACAACATTTTCCATTCCCAAATTTTCTAGAAGTTTTACTATTTCAAATAGCCCTATGTTTCATCTATCAAATTCAACCTTTACATATCATAAATGAGTGCATTTGGTATTTTTAATATTTCTCCCAAAATGCCTATTCAATCAGTTTTGTCACTATTTCTATCAAAAGACACTTTGCAACTGATTGTAGGTGTTAATTGTCTTCCACTCATCCAATTTACATAAATTTGAGTGTTTTTGTTAGATTTATGTTGCATCTACATGAATCAGGTATTAGGTTATAGATTTGAGGTCATTTTTCATTCATAGATCCCAAAAATTTTGTTCAGCCATATTTACCCCTTCCACACACAAAGGAAATTTGCAAATCTTCTATATAATTGACTCACCCAAGGGTTGCAAGTGAATTCTATCTTGGAGGATCTCATTTCCTGAATGAAATAAAAAATAGGTAGGTTCATTAGACCCCATTTTCCCTTTCTATTTATAGTAAGTTTGGTGAAACATTCCAAATTTAGTATGAAACCCTATGTGTTTTGAACCCCAACCCAATTTTCAATGTTTCATGTACTTCATAATTGTTGTTTTCTATGTGACAAGGTAAATTAATATGAAAATAAATTTTTCCTTTAATAAAATTAGCATTAAAATTATTTTTTCTCCTTAAATGATATTTCTAACATCACTCAATTTATTAGACACAAAAAATTCACTACACTTATGACAACATCAACAAGAACTTGACACAATGTGTCTCTTGTTTGAGTTGTCATTATTAAATTTCAATCATGTCACCTCTTTTTCACTATATGTATTCTAATAGTTAATCTCATTTCATAAAGTGTGAGGTGGCTAGTGTTATTTTTTAGATAGTTATAGTGGAGACATATAAAAAGGATTATCCCTACAATTATAGAATAATTTATTTAAATGAGAGTAAAATACTTGCATTAACAACCCATAAATGGGAATAACAAGAAATAAAAGATAACCAAAAAAAACTAGTTTGTTGGACACAAAAGATTATAAAAAAACTAAAAAAATATACACCATAAACCTCAAATAGCAAAGAAAACCAAGGAAAACAATATTTCATTGAGTTTGATAAAAAAACCTGATGAGCCAAACGAATGTTATTTAGAGTAGTTTTACACTCATCATATGTTCTATTATACATGGCATTGCTTTATTATCTCCAAATTGACAAGATGCCATTGAATCCCTTCACTTTATACAATAGATTTTTGTATTAAACTCGGTTGGTTTATAAAGGCTATATGTAATAAGGATGGTTGGAAATCTCATCTAAGAGTTTTTCTTAATTCTTGAAAACAAAATTTGTACACACTCAATTAACAAACTAAGTTCAATGAAAAGAAATCTTAAACTACAATTAGAAATCAACTTTGAAAGATAATTTCTTTTGAAGGTAAATATATATATATCAAAATAAGATATTCTAATTGCTGAAAATAACTACTCTAAAAACTGAATGCTTTTTAGAATGAAATATTCTAAACTTTAGTTAAGGATTTATTTTTTATATTTTTTTAAAATATTAAAAAATAAAAATAGAGAAAATTCTTCACAGTCATTATCTTTTAAGTCGACAACATAACAAATAACCATTATTTTAATAACTACTAAACATTTAATATTAGACATTTGATAATGGATAATGAACAATACCTAGTGCTTAAGAGTAAATAATAAGCTAACAATAGTTGTATGTATAATGATAAGTAAATCACAATTGTAACAATATGGATGGTGAATGGTAACAATAATGAATAATGAACAACATTGTATGTGTATGCATGCATCTAATGTAATTTTTTTATATCTCTAACATAACTAGTTCTTCTTCTAGTTAAGTGGCTAGCTCCTCCCAAAGAATTAGAATAATCTCTTATAATTCCTTTAGTTTGTCATGAACTTAAGAAAAAATACATTGAACCACAATATAATTGATTAAGTAATTGGAAAGAAAGGGTACATCTGGAGAAAAACTAAAAACTATTTAAAAATTATTTACACTTGAGAACATCTCATGCTACTCTTTTTATCTCTCTCATAAATTCTTGAGAACTTTCATATCAATTAGAAACATGTTGAATGTGCATCATGCTTAATAATTTTTTATTAAAATATAAAGAGTCCAATTTAATTGAAAATAAATTTTAAAAAGTTATTCATTAATATTTTAACATAGAAATAGAAATGGTGTTCCTAATAACTATACAACTAAGGGTGCCACTTATAGAGGTTATGGTTAACAAAATATCTATTGATGAGGTGGATCAACCATTGTGGAATATAAGGGAGAAGAATGCATAGGCTTCTAGAACTAAGGAGGTCGAAACTGCCATATTCAAAGGTGGAGGAATTTGACACTTAAGTGGTGTGTCTTTAGAATATTACACTTTTATTTTATAATTGTTACCAGTTTCAACTTTCATAAAATAGGAAATATTATTAGAGTCACTTAATGACTCAAGCCTCCAGGATTACTTGCAAGAACCAAAAATAACCTTCTAGACAAGAGGGAAAAGAAATAACACATATTTTCAATAAAGGATGCAAGATATGGCCAAGATGCAAGACTCAAGATTGAAGCGATATATTGGACTAACTCAAGTGAATTGAATTGTCTAGGATGTACAAATGATGCCTTGCTTATAAAGGAAAAGTGTGAGATAAGATTAGACAAGATCTTGACATGTGTCTTAATCCTATACAATGAGATAACTACCCCAACAACTATTAAATGAATTAGGACACAAGCATTAAATTCCAAAAGTTAATATACGATCTAGTGAAAACTAACACTAATACCCCAATGTGCAACTATTGCTCAAATGGCATCAGGCGGGAAGGAGTGAGGAGGCTCTTGTTTGAATTTTGCAAGGGGTTCAAGTGAAGGTGAGGAGGATTCAGGGGATTTTAAGGGTAAAGATGTTGATAGGAAAGCCATAGCTGATATCCTGAAGTTGTAGATGTTTCTTGAAGAAGCTTTTTATTTGGGTGGTTGCTTTTGTGCTTGTTGTCAAGGTTTTATTGGCGGTTGATGCTAACGGCTTGTGGTTGGAGGTGTTACTTAGTTTTGAAATTTTGGAGTTGCCTATGGTTTTTGTGAGGATTTGTGTTTCTAGTAATGATGTTGGGGAGTTTCGCCCTTGTTCCATACAAATCTTTGTGGCTAGGATGTTGTTTGAAGAGTTTTTCCTTTGGGAGTGCATTTTCAAAGGTCATGGGGGGCAATTGGGAGACATGTCCTCTAGTGATGTTTATTGGTTGCATTCTTGGTAGATAGTAGTCATGAGAGATTTGAGCCTAATGATTTTTTTTGTGAAAGCTCTATTTTTTTTAGTCTTCTTGGCCTAGTGGTTTGGTTTTACCCATGATGCTAATGTGGGTACTAGTCTGGAGGGTAATGGGAATCCTCCCATCATCAATTTTCATTCCTTGGTGGTGACTAGAAAATTTCTAGTAAGTTGTATGTTTGTTGTTGCTAATGTTAGTATGGGTGAGAATAGTCATTCCCAGTTATTTCTTTCCTTATTGTGGGTTGAACTATGCACAAAGTCTTATTTAAGGACCCAATTTTTTTTTGTTTTAGTGGAATATTTTTCTTTCAAATTCAAGCTTTAGTGCTTGGTGTTGATCCCTTGTGGATTTTGAATACATTGAAGAGAATGGGATCGGATTTTTTTCTGGTTTCTTTACTAGTTTCTGGAGGATGCAAAGTTTTTGGCATTCTTGTTGAATATTTCTTATGGAATGTTTGCTGCCCTATTATCTAGCATTGAGTTGTTGGCTAGGATGATTTTGAGGATGTTTTTAAAGACCCAAAAATTATTGCATATCAAGTTGCCCCAAGGGAGGTGGTATTCTGTTTGGTTGATCCAGTTTGTTACTGGTTTCTTTCTGTAGAGATGTTTAGGGGTTTCTAGGAAAGTTAGATTTTATGGGAGTCTTTTGGAGGATGCGTAGAATTTGGTTTCCTAGTTGAAAGTTCCAAAGGGAACAGGGTTTTCCTTTGCTATTGTTCCTTTGATGATGGCTAGGATTTTTTGAGAGTGGTGACTACCCCTATTACTATCATTTGGTTGACGACTAGGATATATTTTAATTTTCTCTTGAAGACCCATATGATTAAGCTACTAGAGGGTTTGTTTCTCTTGAAGTTCCTGAAAGGAAATAAAAAAAAAGAGCAATGGAAAGTACTAATAAAGAGAAATTGTTTGAAGGAAAGAGATTACCAAATAAGTTGAAGTAGCCAAACCAAGCACCACCAAAGCAAGAGAGACACAAGAATTTGTTAAGGGGAAAAAACAAGAAAAAACCCCAATATTATGAATGGAGGCAAAATGCCTAAAGAATAATACAAAGAGAGAGAGAGCTTCAGCCTTAGCTTGCTTGCATGAGTCTTGAAGAATGAGAGGAGAGGCACCTCAATAAGTAGAGGTGAGAAGAAGGAGTTAGAATGTAACTCCCAACTCAATGAATGCCACCATTCATCTATGTGTGTACAAAGTGTCACCTCTTAAGGAGGTGGTTACAAATATTCCTTAATAAAGGAATTAAAAAATAAGTTATCCTCACACATGTGTGAGATGACAAAAAGACAAAAGACTTGTAGGGATTCCTTTGGAATATTCCTACAAGTTAATAAAAAATTACAATTAAAGAATAACCTTTACCAAGTAAAGATTAATCTTCTAACATCCCCCCTTAAGCTTTACTTGGGGAGGTTACATCAAACCCTTCAATGGGTTGTAATCCAAGATTTTTACAATGGAAGAGAAATTTATCTTTACAAAGAGCTTTGGTGAGAATATCTGCAACTTGATCTTCACCTTTACAATACAAAAGAGAAATTTGCTTGTCTTCAATTTGTTCTCTAATGAAATGATGTTGAAGAGCAATGTGTTTGGTCCTTGCATGAAAAATTGGATTCTTTGCCAAAGCAATAGCACTTTGATTATCACAATATAAAGGAGTAGGATCCTTTGGAGGTAGACCCAAGTCTTCAAGTAATCTTCTTAACCATAATGCTTCTTTAGATGCATTTGTACAACCTTTATATTCAGCTTCTGTAGAACAAAGAGAAGTAGATTTTTGTTTCTTACTATTCCATGAGATTGCACCTGATCCAACAAAGAAACAATAACCACAAGTGGATCTCCCATCATTGGGATCACCTCCTAAATCTGAATCAGTATAACCCTTTAAAGAAAAATCACAATTTGCATCATAAAAAAGACCAAGATTAAGAGTACCTTTAACATATCTTAAAATTCTTTTTGCAACTTTAAAATGAGTTTGTTGTGGTTTAGACATAAATCTAGAAACCAATCCAACACTATAAGAAATATCAGGTCTAGTAAGAGTTAGATAATTTAAACTTCCTACTAATTGCCTATATAAAGTAGGATCAACAAAAGGAGTTTCCATATCAACCATTAATTTAGTTCCTAATTCACAAGGAGTAGAAACACACTTTGCATCATTCATTTTAAATCTATCTAAGAGATCTTGAGCATATTTATGTTGAGAAAGAAAAATACCTTTAGGTGTTTGCCAAATTTGCATACCCAAAAAATAATGTAATAGGCCTAAATCAGTCATTTGAAATTGTTGATTGAGTTGAGACTTAACATCACTAATCAAATTGTTAGAACTAGAAGTGATAATTAAATCATCAACATATAAAATAATAATCACAATATCATCTTCACTATGCTTAATATATAAATTTGGATCATTTTTACTTCTAATGAAACCTTGAGATAAAAAGAAAGCATTGATCTTTGAATACCATTCTCTAGGAGATTGCTTTAAACCATATATTGATTTCTTCAATTTGCAAACAAGATTTTCATTACCTTCCTTAATGAAACCCAAAGGTTGAGACATATAAATTTCTTCATGTAAATCACCATTTAAAAATGCACTTTTAACATCCATTTGATGAATAGGCCAATGCATATGAGAAGCTAAAGCAAGAACTAATTTAATAGTGGGCATCTTAGCTACTGGAGCAAAAGTTTCATTATAATCTAAACCTTCAATTTGAGAAAAGCCCCTAGCAACTAATCTAGCTTTAAACTTGCTAACTTCATTATTTGCATTAACCTTAGTTTTATACAACCATTTGCATGAAACAAGATTCTTACCTTGAGGTAATGGAACTAAGTCCCAAGTATTATTAGCAATTAAAGTATCATATTCTTCTTGCATAGCCTTTTTCCAATGAGGTTGATCTTTAGCTTGTTCATAAGTTTGAGGATCATTTGAATTCATAATGTTAGACATCAAAGCATAATTACAATAATTTTCCTTTCTTCTTTTAGGTGGATTTTTAGTTAAATAATCCTCACTTTCTTGCAACAAATTTTTAAACCATTTTGGCATTCTTTTAGATGTAGGAGTATCATCACTAGAAGAAGAATCATGAGGAGAAATTTCAACATTTTCATCATCACTATCACTATGAGTAAGAGATGCATTAGGAGGGTTAAGAGGAGTTTCAACTTGAGGATTATCCTCCACAACAATAACTTTATTTTGAGAAGAATCAATATTATGTACTTTAGAACAATCATGAACACCATTTTCAGCAATGCATACATCTCTAGCAACTTTAACTTTGTTAGTAAGAGGATTATAAACTCTATAAGCTTTAGAATGTTCATCATAACCAACAAAAATATGATAAGAAGATTTAGCATCTAATTTTTGCCTCTTTTGTTTAGGTTTGTGAACATAAGCAATGGAACCAAAAATCCTTAAATGCTTAAGATTGGGCTTCCTACCAGACCAAGCTTCTTCAGGAGTTATATCCTTTAAAGCTTTAGTAGGAGTCCTATTAATAATGTAAGTAGCACAAAACATAGCTTCTGCCCAAAATTTATAAGACATATTTTTAGCATGTAACATACATCTAGCCATTTCAACAATAGTTCTATGCTTCCTTTCCGCTACACCATTTTGTTGAGGTGTATAGGGAATAGTTAGCTCATGCTTAATACCAAATGATTTCAAATAACTATTAAAAGCATTGTTCACATATTCTTTACCATTATCAGTTCTAAGAATTTTAAGTTTAAAACCAGATTGCCTTTCAACAAATTTATGAAATTCAGAAAATATATCAAGAACTTGATCCTTACTATGAAGAAAATAGATTCAAGTTCTTATAGAAAAATCATCAACAAAAGTAAGTGCATACCTTGATCCTTGGATAGAGTTATTCTCCATGGGTCCCAAAAGGTCACTATGAACTAGGTGCAACTTATGAGTTGCCCTCCATGATTAACCACGTGGAAAGGGCTCCCTATGCATCTTACCAATCATGCATCATGTGCATACAATTTTAGATGGAATAATACTAGGCAATCCATCGACCATATTAAGCTTTTGCATTAAAGCAATATTGTTAGCATCTATATGACCAAGTCTTTCATGCCAAACATTGAAATCAATGGTAGATATTAAAGAGCATCTAGATTGAGAAAACTCATAAAATTTGAACAAATTATCATTGTCTAATTTAACATTAGCAATGACCTTGTTTTGTTTTGGATCAATAACATAGCACATATCTTTGTAAAATTCAATTTTATAATCTTGGCAAAGCTTAACAACTGAAAGCAAGTTAGTCTTTAATTCAGGAACATATAAAACATCATGCAATTTACCATTAGGAACATTCACATCTCCAATTGCTTCTACTTTACAAGTATGATTATTAGCAAGTTGAAGAGGAACATTTGATATATCAGGTTGCATAGACTCAAAAACTTCTTTATGTGAAGTAACATGTTGAGATGCACTGAATCAATAACCCATTCAAGAGGTTGAGAAACATTAGAACTACAAGTAAAAGCACGTCTAGATTGATTTGCATTATTTTGAAACTTATTATTATTAGGTTTATTTTGTTGTTGATTATTTTTCTTCATAGGATTTTTCTCATTTTGCTTCTTAAAACAAGTATTTTGCCAATGACCATCCTTATTACAATAAGTGCAATGAGGTTTCTTAGAAGAATTAAACTTTCTAAGATCATTGCCATTATTATAATGAGGTTTGGAATTATAATGTTGTTGTTTAGAATGAGGTTTAAAATTTTGCTTATGATTAGACAAGAAAGCATGTTCATTAGACTTACGAGTACCAAACTGAATTAACTTAGCCTCTTCTTGTCTTAGTAAAGCACGAAAAATATCATAAGTTAATTGAGTAGCTAAAGAAGGAATAGCTAATTGAGCATGAATATTAGTAATGAATTGCTGAAATTGTCTAGGAAGACACTTTTTAAGAATAAGATGAATTAATCTAAGATTATATAATTTAACTCCTAAACCATCCAATTGATTATTTAAAGCATCAAATTTCAATAAAAAATATCCATAGATTTAAAATCATAATACCTCAAATCTTTAAGTTGATCTTGAATTTGAATTTTTCTTGATTCATTTGTACTATCATAAATTGTTTTGAGTTTGTCCCATGCTTCATAGGCAGTTGTACATGTCCCAATGTGAACATAAAGTTAGGGTGACATGGAGATACCTATGAGGCCAAGGGCTTCTTCATTTTTGAGATTCCATTTTTCGATTTCATCTTTGGATGCAGAAGAACCTGGTTTAGATTTAGGATCTGTAGCTACATCTAAAAGATGTTTAAACCGAAAAATAAAGCATATATGAGTTTTCCAAGAATGATAGTTAGAAGAATTCAACTTAATTTCAGGAATTAAAGTAGACATGATTGTAATAAAAAAAATTCACAACTTTATGAGAAAAATAACTATTGTAAATATTTGCTCCCTCTTGATCAAATAAAATCTTAAAAAAAAAACTATTTAAATAAATTGCCTAAAAACAAAATAAACTCCTTATATTGAATATCTAAATTTTAAATTTATTTTAATATCCTTTTTAATTAATAAAAAACTATATAAAATTTATAAATGTAAAGAAATTAATAGATTTTTAAATAAAACAATTATTAAAAACTATGAATGATTTATTTTTCTTAAAAAAGAGATTATATATTAAAAAAACTTAAACTTTAAACTTTCATAAAAACACAAGTAAATTTAAAAAATTTAAACTCAACTTTATTTCTTTTAAAAGAAAATCTTTTATGCAAAAAAGTTTAATTTAGGAATCTTTATTTTAGTAACTTTTTTTCTTAAAACAAAGTCGGTGGGGAAGCTTTAAGTAAAAGCTTTTGATTTTTTGCTTTTCAGGAAATGGGCAGGATAAATTTGAAAGAGGGGAAGAAAAGTTTGAAGATGCAAATTTTAATAATATTTATTTTTAAGGAACAAATACTATGATTCACACAGGGGATGGGAGATTGAAGGAAGGGCAATGCAGAGAGCAGGGCACACAAGGAGAAAAGAGTTGGGTGCTTACTGTGCAGAGGTCAGTGAAATCACCAGAGGAAGGCTGCAACAAAGGAAAGAAAGGCAATGGCCAAGGAATGAACCAAAGCCTCAAGAGAAGTTTTTTTGTATTATTATTATTTATAAAAAAACTTTGAATACTATTTTGAAATTAAATTCCTATCAAAAAAGTCAGGGTTTAAGATTTTTTTTGAGATTTAAGAATTAAAATTTCTAAAAAAGCCCAAAAACAATTTGATATTTTTTAAAGAAATTTCAACATGCAAATAATAACATGCAGATTTTTTTCTACAGATTTTTTAAAGAAATTTCAACATGCAAATAATAACATGCAGATTTTTTCTACAAATTTTTTAAAGAAATTTCAACATGCAAATAATAACATGCAGATTTTTTCTACAGATTTTTTAAAGAAATTTCAATATGCAAATAATAACATGCAGATTTTTTCTACATATTTTTTAAAGAAATCTCAACATGCAAATAATAACATGCAGATTTTTTCTACAGATTTTTTAAAAAGCAGATTAGTTTTTTTTTTTTAAAGTTTTTTTTTGAACTAGGGTTAGATCCCTAAAAAAAATTGATTTTTTTGACAAAATGTAAAATAAAGTAATTTTTCTTTTTAGAGATTTAGCCTAATATTCCAAAAAAATTATATAGAATTAATGAATTGTTTTTAAATTTTTTTGAAAAAAATAACCCTTTTATTAGAGGGTTTTTAAATTTTTATGCAAAAATAAAACATGCATGTAAAATATATTGCATAGATTTGAAATTTGAAAAACTTAGAAATTTTTAGATAAGAAATCCTGCACAAGAGTTAGAAGACAAAAAACAACCAAGATTAGACACTTGCTCTTCTTCTCCTCCTTGAGAGTGTCTCCAATGGTGTGCTAAAAAATTTGGTAAACCTTCAACAATGTAGCTCAAAAGATATTAGTAATACCAATTTCTGATACCATGAAAGGAAATAAAAAAAAGAGCAATGGAAAATACTAATAAAGAGAAATTGTTTGAAGGAAAGAGATTACCAAATAAGTTGAAGTAGCCAAACCAAGCACCACCAAAGCAAGAGAGACACAAGAATTTGTTAAGGGGAAAAAACAAGAAAAACCCCAATATTATGAATGGAGGAAAAATGCCAAAAGAATAATACAAAGAGAGAGCTTTAGCCAGCACTTTGCATGAGTCTTGAAGGAATGAGGAGGGAGGAAGCACCTGCCTCAATAGTAAGTAGAGGTGAGAAAGAGGAGTTAGAATGTAACTCCCAACTCAATGAATGCCACCATTCATCTATGTGTGTGCAAAGTGTCACCTCTTAAGGAGGTGGTTACAAATATTCCTTAATAAAGGAATTAAAAAATAAGTTATCCTCACACATGTGTGAGATGACAAAAAGACAAAAGACTTGTAGGGATTCTTTTGGAATATTCCTACAAGTTAATAAAAAATTACAATTAAAGAATAACCTTTACCAAGTAAAGATTAATCTTCTAACAAATATCATGCACATTCTCATCGAGTTTAGCATAATCAATATCAACATCAGCATGAAGTTGTGCAGCTTTGCAGAAAGCTATATTGACAAGGCATTTTTCTTTTCGTTATGCTTTCATATAATTGCTCTACATGTGGTTTAATCATCATGCAAAAATTAATATAAGTCAAGTAAAGAATGCAAAAGCTATAAAAAAAATTCCAAAAGAACATTTTAAGCATGAAGAATGAAAAAACATTGGGACAAATTAACTTACAACTTAAAGAATGTAAACGCTATAAATTTTTTTCTAAAAGAAGAATGAAAAAACATTGGGACAGATTAACTTACAACTTAAAGAATGCAAAAGATTTAAATTTTTGTCCAAAAGAAAATTTTAAGCATGAAGAATGACAAAACATTGGGACAGATAACTGAAAAAAATTATTATATTACCTCAACTTCAACACAAATATGACTATGTTGTGCATTCTTGTCTAGTTCATCATGATCACTATCAATATTGACAGCTCTGTTGACATCAAATTATTTTTCATTTTTGTGTTGCTTTGATAAAATTTCTCTCCATGTGGTTTAACCATCATGAAAAAAATACAAAGCATTCAATAGTGAATTAAAGAATGCAAGCTATAAATTTGTCCAAAAGAACATTTTATAGATCACTCCAACAATAAAGAAATTGGGTTGGATTCTCCTATGCTCATATTTCAATCTACATATTAAGAGGCATTTGTATATAGAATTTCCAAAAAAGAAGAGATGAGATCAATAGAGCCTCTTACCTCATCTGAATTTGTGGAATTATGCTCATTCCATACAGAAACTATAGGCTTAATAGAGGCAACCAACTTTTAAACTTTCTCAGTGAGACTATATATGCAACTCATTACATGTTGGTACCCTTTATTTGAGTTGATATGATCTGGAGAGGATCTTACTGGGCATCTAACAAATGGTTATGAAATATTTGTTGACGGACTAGATTTCCACTTCATCCTACTCTTAGATTTACTAGGATCTAGTGTTGCCATATAATTGACAATATCTTTTGCACCTGCTTCTCTATTACTATTTTCCACCTAAAATACAATGTCAATTTCAACATATAGTCAATTCAATAAAAAAATTGAAATAAATAACACAATATAAATTGAACCAAAAATCCATACACTTCAATTTTTTCCATTTTAGCCTACAACCCACCTTGGCCAAATGTATATCCAACCCTCACATTATCTCTTGCTCTCTTTCCTCTGTTACTCTTTGTCAAATATTCTTTGGAACACATACTTTCTTTAAATGCCTCCCACTATTTGGTAGATAGAGTGGAGTCTAACCTCTCTTTCCTCTCCATAATTATTTTTTTGTAATTGTATCTAAAATTATTCATCAAAAGTCTCATCTTTTACTTGTAATATTCTCTAGATATTTTTCCACAAGTAGTCTCAAAAGCATTTTCCATTTTTTGTATAACATTTTCCACATTTTTTGGATCTTTCTTTGCAAAATTTGATTTACAAATATTCAAATGGGCCCTAAATCTTACACCCAACTTGGAGGCCCACCTTGCAACATTTGGCCCAATGGGCTCACCATCTCTTAATACCTCAACCAAGAATAGCTTATTTCCTTCTAATTTTCTTTCTTTTTCATTATTGTTTGTAGATCTATACAAATATTGGCTCAATCTTTGTCTTTTGACAAAAGCAGACACATCTTCTATTAAACCACTACCAATATTTATGGTTGATCCACTAGTTCCATCAAAAGTTGTAGATGAAACAAGTGCACTCTAAGGCACACCAGATGCAAGCGATCTCTCTTCATGACTTTGATTAACTGGAACTTCATGCTCCTTGTCCACATTAGGTGTGGAATGAGTAGGTAGATCAGTACTTATCTCCACATATTTCACTTCAAACACATCTTTTAATCTTGAATAAATCATTTGTAGACTTACTATTCCTTTGCTATCATGTTTTTCAATATTCTCTCTTATAATTTTTTCTAAGAGATCATCACGACATTGTACATCACCATGTGCTATATCAGGTTGCACATCATCACAACTATTCTTTTTACCAACTCCATTTGTTGAATCACAAATGTGTTGGCTTCTACAAGTTGGCAACACTGTATCTTTTTTCCTTCTTTTTTTTCTCCACATTTTTTTGTACTCTTTTTCTTGC
>VDFB02259297.1:0-65281 GCA_007258455.2 Sequoia sempervirens
GAGTTGAATATTCTTTTCGATTGCCAAACATTGCTACAGGCACCTGTAGTGTCAGGTCCCATTTTGAACATTGATAGTGTGAAGCTATAGGTCACTTTGGCATCAAGACCCTTGTTAATATTGATAAAAATTCCCCCTAAAGATATTTTGAACATTATTATAACATGCAGTGTGTGCTTGTAAGAAAAAAAATGAAAATTTAGTGCTAAGGGAGCTCAGGGACTGAGCAGTGTAACTTAATCTTTAGGCCACCAAAAGTGTTGGGTATGTCCTGTATTATTAAAGCAGGACTCTATGTATCTAATTCTGTATTAGGTTCACTAGAAGTACCATATTGTTGGATCAATGATAATATACAATCATCCTTCTTTGATGGCTTTTATACAACTTCAATCTATGGCCATTGACAAGAAGGGAAAACTGGACTGCATCAATGGTGTGTAATTGCATTTCCCCATTAGGGTAAACCTTGCTAATCTCATAGGGGCCTAGCAATCTGGACTAGAATTTTCCCTTGAAATATTTATGCCATGAATCATATAACAGGTCCCAATCTCCCATAGTGAACTCTTTTGTTTTAATATACTGATTATGCCACTTCATCTGTTGTTGTTGTACTACCTTTGTATGATGTATTGCTTCCATTCTTATCTCATCCAACCCATTTAAAGAATGAAGCCTTTCCTTTTGTGCGTCTATTAAATCCATTCCCAATTCTACTATTTCCTTTAATGTTTTATATTCAAATTCAAAAGGAAGGACTCTTGTCTTCCCATAGACTAACTCATAAGGTGTAAATCCAATGATAGTTTTTCATGTAGTCCTGTATGCCTAAACAACTTCAAGAAATATTGAAACCCAATCTTTCCTATGTAGCTACACTGTCTTGGTGAGAATACTTTCAATCTCCCTATTTGTGACTTCCACCTAACCATTAGCCTGTGGATGGTAGGGTGTTGATTTTTTATGTCTAATTTGGTATTCCTCAACCAACTTGCCAATTAAATCAAAATTAAATTGGGGCCCTTGGTTAGTGACTATTTCTCTAGGTACTCCATACCTAGTAAAAATATCTTCATATAAGAACTTAGCCACATTACCATCTCTGGAAAATTGTAGGGGCTTGACTTCCACCCATTTTTTCAAGTAGTCGGTGGAAACATGGATATATTCCTTGTTAGATGTAGGAGAGATTGGCCCAATAAAGTATAAACTCCATTTATCAAAAGGTTCCAATGTCAACTAAGGTTGTAAGGGCATCTCATCACTCTTTTTTTCCCTTCCCATCCTTTGACACCTATCACAATTGGTGTATTTAATAGCATCTTTATGCAAATTAGACCAATAATATCCAGTTATGGGGATCTTAAAGGTTGTTCTATTTGCTACAAAATGACCTCCACACGGCTCATCATGACATGCCTTCATGATCTCAAAGATCTCATCTTCCCTGATGCATCTTCTCGTGATGTTATCAGGCCTTGTGTAAAACAAATAACCAAATATCCAGGAGTAGGGAAAACATTTGTGAACCAACTATCTTTTCTCTCTTGGTAAGAAATGTGGTGGAATCTATCCTATGACTAAATAATTAGCAATATCTACATACTAGGGTATTTTTACTTGTAAATCAAACAAGTGTTCATCTAGAAATGAATCATCCACCACTCTTTTAGTTGATCATGTTGGCAATCTTGATAGGAAATATGCTACCACATTTTCTTTACCAGGTTTGTCTACTATGGTAATCTCAAATTCTTATAAGAGAAGTAACCATCCTACCAATAGCCGTCCAACTATTGGCTTGTTCATCAAATACCTAATTATTGTGTGATTTGTCTAGACAAAGACTAGATAACTAGTAATATAGTGCCTAAATTTATTAATAGCATAAACTACAACAATCATCTCTTTTTCTTTTACAAAATAGTTTATCTCTACCCCTTGAAGATTCTTGTTAATATAATAAATTGCAGATTCTTGTTGATATAATAAATTGCATACTCCTTATTACCATCCTTCTGGCTCAAGATTTCTTTGATGGTAAAATCTAAAGCATCTGCATGCATATGAAATGGGAGAGTCCAATTAGGCCCTCTCAATATTGGTTCTTGAGTCAAAGCTTTCTTTGTTTCTTCAAATGAGTGTTGACACTCGAAGGTCCATTCAAATTCAATGTCCTTACTCAACAAAACAAACAGTGGTGCAACAATCTTACTAAAATCTTTGATAAACTTCTTGTAGTAGCCTACATGACCAAGGAATCTCTTGATTTCCTTTTGTTTCTGAGGAGCATATAAAGTAGATATTATCTCTATTTTGTGTGGATCAACTTGAATTCTTGCATTGGATATAAAATGTCCAAATACAATTCCCTGTGTCATCATCATGAAACACTTTTCATTGTTGAGTGACAGGTTGTGTTCTTTACACCTTTTTAGGGTATTAGGACATAATAACCCGGCCAAAATAACCCAAGGACAAAATAACCCAGGGTCATAATAACCCATGGACAAAATAACCCGTGGTCAAAATAACCCATGGACAGAATAACCCATGGTCATTTTAGATCAAGCTAGTAAACTAGAAATGACATAAAATAAATTATAAATATGATTGTGAGGCACCATAGAGGCTATTTAGGTCATTTTTATACTATATATCCATTATATACCCCTAAAATAGCCTTAAAACACCTTTAATATGCTTAAATAACCTATAAAATGGTAAATAATTATAAAAATAAAGGCAATTTTGTGGGAATAAGTTGATTAAGAGGTATTATGAAAAGATATAAATGAAAAGGCATTAAGAAGATATATAAAATGGTAGAATTAAGAGAAGTAAAGAAAGGAAGAAGGGGAGAAGAAGTAAGAGTGTGTAGAGTGATAAGAAGAGGAGAAATCTAAATTCATAAAAGAAGATATTTTGTAATATATTTTTTTGAAAATTATTTTAAATTTTCCTAGGGTTTTCTAAAAGAGTGTACAAAAAATCAATATACTTTTTAGGGAACCAACACATTCTTCATAATTTTTAATATATACAATGCCTCTTCAGTTTTTAATAAGTCAAAAAAATAAGAATTTACTTATTATAGATGGTTACACATTTGTGTTTCATCGACAAGGCATCAATAAAATTATCTGGCGTTGTGTGGAATATTTTACAAATAAATGTTTAAGTCGATGCTATACTACGACACAAACAAAATTTGGTGATGTGATCCAGGATTTAGTGAATTGCTTCAAGCATCACATAGCTCAATCTAGAAATTCATCAAAGCAGTGAAAAAATAATAGAGTCTCCAAGAGAATAGAATAGAGAAGTATATGGTTGAATACACTGGGCAACCAAGTAGGAAAAAATATTGTGAACTCAAAGAAAGACTAAAAATATTGGTTGATGGTTATGACAACCATAACATTTTAGATTATATAAGAGGCATCGCTTATAATTTGACACTTTAATTGAAAATTTGAATAATAAAGTTTTTTTAGCAACATACATGTAATTTATAAATTTTGTTTTCCTTTCTCTATATTCTTATGGGGATATTTTGTCCACGGGTTATTCTGACCACAGGTTATTTTGGCTTGGGTTATTATGACCCTAGGTTATTTTGTCCCTGGGTTATTATGATCGGGTTATTCTGTCCAGGGTTATTTTGGCCGGGTTATTATGTCTCGTAACCCCTTTTTAGCACTTTTTCCAGATTATTAAGAGCTTCATCATAACTTTCACCATAAGTAGTGAAGCCATCTATGTATATCTCTATGCAGTCATGTGCATAATAAGAAAATATGTTGAGCACTGCTCTTTGAAAGGTAGCTGGAGCACTGCATAAGCCAAAGGGAAGAATAGAGTAAGCATAAGTCCCCCAAGGATATGTAAATGTAGTCTTGTCCTAATCCTCTAGAGCAATTTTAATCCATTTATAACCACTGAAACAATCAAGAAATGAGAAGTACTTCTTCCCAGCTAGAGAATCAAGTACCTGATTAATGAAGGGTAAAGGAAAGTGGTATTTCCTAGTGATTGTATTCAATTCCCTATAGTCTACACAAAATCTCCATTTTCCACCTTTCTTGGGAACAATTACCAAAGGTGAGTCCCATTCACTATCTGATATTGGGTAGATAAAACCTACATCAAGGAGGTTTTGTAGCTCAACTTTTATTATCTCCCTGAGAGCAGGATTCATACGTCTCTGTGGTTGTCGAATGGGTCTATAGCCATCATTAATATAAATCTTGTACATACATCAATTAGGATCTATGCCTTTCATATCATGGTAATCCCATGCATATGCGGCTAAGTGTTCTTGTAGCACTAATTGTAGAGAATTTTGTTGTTCCTTTGTCAAGGCATTATTGATATTTAATTTCCTTCCTGGCATGATTTCCAATTCCTTTGATGAATCTTGAACTAATGAGAGATCAAGGCTTGGTATGATGTGTAAACATTGTTGAGGTAGTATTGAATGAAATAGTTGTGATATATCTTATGTAGAATTGGTGAGTATAATACTTTGTAAGGGGTCTTGTAGGCATATGAGGTAGTCTTCTTGTTGTAGGATCTTGTCATAGTCATTTTGGATTATGTGAGTAATGAGCTCATCTTCATCCTGTTCATCCAATAAAGGGTTGCATTCTATAGTCATCAATATCTGTAGATAATAGTTATCCTCCTCCTCATCCAAATTGGGCCAAATGGTGTGCTCAAGGTCTACATATGGTTGAGCTGATGGATAAAGAACCAACTTCTTTGTAACTATCCCATTGGATATTATCATTTTACCAGACCTACAACCTATAAATGCATATACTATTGCTAACCAAGTTCTACCTAGGATGAGTGGGTAACCTACAAGATTGACTTTGGGTTGTAACACTATGAAGTCTACAGGGTATTCCCAAGAATCCAATGCAGTGACTAGGTCTTCAATAATTCCCTCAGGCTTGATCGTGGATCAATCAACTAGCTGCAAAATAATTTGTGTGGGCCTGAGGTTGACCAACTGAAGTAACTACATTATTTCTTTTGTCATGACATTGATGGTTTCCCCCAAGTCTATCAAAGTATTCTTAATGAGGGTTCCATTAATCTTAGCGTCCACAACTGGACTACAAGGATTTTTATACCTAGGGACTATAATGTTACCTAACATGAAATCTACAAGATTCCCCAAGACATGGACTATCTGTGGATCTTTTCTTTTCCTTCCTGGTTTCTTAAGACATAGATCCCTCATAGTTTTGGTATAGATAGGGATGTATTTGATAGCTTGGATAAGTGGGATCTTGACGCTCACATCTTTCAATTATCCTAAAAGATCTATCTTGATCTATGTGTAATGCTTTTGTATAGCTAGGCAGTCAAGAAAAGGTGGCTTGAGACTTGAAGTGGTTTGGTGTACCTTATTTGACTTAGGTTCCAAAGATGGTTTGTCAGAAGCCTCAACTATCAATTCCTCATCCACCATTTATGTAATTTGGGGGGATGAAGATCCAACAAGTTGTTTTCATAATCTAAGGTGGAAATCACTCACCTCTACCCCATAAGTGGGGTATTGTATAGCTTTTTTAGTATAAGCCTGCTAAATAGGCTTAGTTTTAGGGTTAGGTGCAGGTTGGTCAGGTATTTTTTGTTGCTTGGGTGGTTGGGCTGCAAGATTTGATGGACTCATTAGAGCTTGTTGTTGTGTGGAGGAGGGAGCATAGGTTGTTGGTAGTTCGTATTTTATTGTTGTCATTGCTGGCTTTTCTACCACTGAGGTTGCCACTGATTCTACTAGGTTGGCCATTGTGGCTTGTAATTAGAACCCTAAATTTTTTGTTATGGCCAAGGGTTTGGTTGTTGGTTCCAATGTGGTTGAGCTTATGGCCATTGTTGAGGGTTATGCCACTAGTTTCAGTTTACTTGCCACTGGTGCTGAGAGTTCCAACCAAATTTTTTTTTATTCCCAATAAGAAAGGATGAATTAAAGCTAAGGGGATCTTTTGGCATAGCTTGTCTCTACTTCCATGGCCTCCTTTGTGCTATATAAAAGAGCTATCTATCATCTCCTTCAATTGGTTGGAAATCGAGCTTCTCAACTTTATCTTGCTAGATACTAGCCACTCTTTTACATTTACAATTTTCTTTTATTTGCCTATAGCTTGGACAACATTCAATAAGCATTGTCTCAAATTCCTCCTACTTTTTATTAATGTGGAGAGTATCCAACCGAGTTTCCAAATTAATGATGATATCCTCCTTCATGTTGGATAACAAATTGCTTAGCTCTATTTTGAAATCCTTGTAGATGATTTACAATGACTGGTGTTCTATCTCCTCTTGGCCTTTTTGTAAAGGTCCTGGAATAATTCCCATAGGCCTTACAAAGGTCTGAAAATGCTAGCTAAAAAATATCTCCCTGGCCAATGAGGTTCAAGGCATCCATGCAGTCTTCATTGACTTCCCTCAAAAAGACTAACTTGAGAGACTCCTTTGATAACTTGTTTTGTGGGTTTTTCTTTAGAGCGAACTAAAATCTCTCCACATAATCTTTTAAGGGCTCATCATCCTTTTTCTTCATTCTGAATATATCATATTTACTCCTATCAAGTCCTATACATTAGTCATGATACTTCTCTAAAAATAGTTTCTTCATGGTGTCCCAATCAGGAACACCATCTTTACCTAATCCCACGAACCATCTCAAAGTTGCATCTTTGAGAGTGGTAGGGAAAATATTTAGCCTATGTGCATCAGAAGTATAATCATAACTTCTGCATAGGACATCAAATTCAAAGAGGAATGTATATGGGTCCCTAGTCATTAACCCATAGAAGATTGGTAATGCTGAAGGAGGAATGTTCTTCAGCACTGTAGCCCTCGATTGGTCAGTGATGGGGAACTCAAATATTGATCTATGAACATCATATTTTGTTGCATCACCCATGGTGCGGTATGTTCCTTCTATATGTGTGCTAGAGGTTGGTGAGAAGGAAATTTCTTCTTCAGTGGTACCTTCTCTTTGAGTACTATGGTCACCAATTTATACAATAGCTTCCTAGCATGTGGAGGGAAGGAACCTACCCAAGGAATCTATCTGCCTCTGCATACATGAAATATGGATTTAGATTCAACGGTCCTGCACAATGTTAGTATATCTTGGTGTTGAAAAAGATGGTATCTAACAATCCTAATGCTTGAAAAGACAAATTAACTATAAAATCTATAAAAAATAGTCTATGAAGATAGCACCATCCCTGACAACAACACCAAAAATGTAGAGTCTAAGCTAATGTATTGTAAACTTGGTAGAAACTACTCAATTAAGAGGTTTATCTGGTTGAATAGTTCACTTTACATTGCTTAAGACCACATTAAATTGTCAACCCAAGGCTTGTAAGCTTATGATGGTGCAACATCATATATGCCTTCATGTACTTAAAGCTACCTAAACTACCCTACTTAAGTCATTCTACTTGTTGGAAATTCACAAAACTGCAAAATAGTAAAAGCATAAACCAAAACTTGTTACTGTGGGTACCTATAGTAAAGACTGTAACCAAATTGTTGCTAATAAAATAATGCTATATCAACTAAAGACTTAATAAAAAATGAATGAATCAATTGAACTATCCTTTGGAGTGCTACTAATAATCATTACATGATATTGAAAAGTATTCATTCATAATAAGCAAGAAATGAAATTCCAATTAACTTGCATATGATTCATGAACAATGACAAACTAATAACAACTATTAAAAGAAATAAATAACTGAAAGATGAAGTGAAGAACAATACCTTGAGTGGCCTGCTCAAGTAATTGCTCCCACTTTAACTGAACTCAGTCTAACTAATAGATTCTACACATCCCATAAGATTAACTCCATTCATTGCATGTTGTAAAAGATTACAAAATATTTTTCCACATATTGGACTCAACCATTTGGAATATTTTTCATGTCTTGAAACTGAAATTAACTGGTAACATAAAACTGATAAAAACCAACTAACTACCCTATGGATTTGAAACCAACTACTATATACAAGACGAGGCAAACTTTATTGAAAGCAACAACTAATCAAAATCATTAACTCCACTCCTAGATAATAGAGCGTAGAATTAAGACTTGAATTAGTCAACCTATAATTGAAAAGGAAAGAGAATCCTATCAGAACTAGAACTCTGTCAAAACAAAATTGTATGAAAACATACAACCACTTGTCAAAATTCCATTGGCAAAGGAGACCTCTTCTTCAACGTTTATTAAACTGGTTATTAAAACACACGTCCAATCTTCATTAAGTGCCTTTGATCAATGATTACCACATTCATCTTGGAACTTCCCCTGTTCTGGTGTCCACTCATTCCTTTTGCTACGGGTTCATCTTGCAATTGTTGTGTTATGATTCCTCTTTAGCTGCAAATAAGTTAATTTTGCAAAAAATGTACATGAGGATAACTATCACAATTTCTCATAGCATTCCATCAAAATTCCATACATTCATTCATATAAACCATATAATACTAATATATTATAACCATAATTCCATCATCATAATTAAGGTTTAAGTCTGCATAATGGATATGAAAATATAGTATAGTGTAGGAACATTGTCTAGAGAATATGTTTAAAAGTATCTTAAAATAGGTATAAAAACAATAGAAAATAAGCCATTATCTAGACCTGTCACTCCTAAAGTGAACAAAGAGTCTAAAGTCCCTGAAAAGAAGAAAGAGAAGGTAGAAAAGAAACCTAAAAAGGTGTGGAAAGAAAAAGAGCAAATACCCACACAATAAATGATTGCACAAATGACACTTCAAGTTAAGAAGAAAAATCTATGGGTGATAGATAGTAGTTTCTCTAAACATATGAATGGCGATAAGGGAAAATTCATCCAATTTAAGAAATTCAATGATGGGTCAGTCGGTTTAGGTGACAAGACTACTATAAAATTTTGTGGTAAAGGAACAATAATCATAGATGGTAAATCACCTACAAAAGACGCCCTTTATATTGAAGGTTTGAGGCACAACATGCTGAGTATGAGTCAGATGTGTGACAATGGTTATAAAGTCACATTTAATTCAAAAGGATGCAAAATTAGGAAAAATAGAAAAACAATTGCACAAGGAGTAAGAACATATAGCAACCTTTATAATCTCAGTGAAGTAAAAGGTTAGAATTTTCTGGTAAGTCAAGTTGATGGGAGCTAGTTGTGGCATAGGAGAATGAGGCATACAAATTTTGATAGTTTGGTGAAGGTGAGCTCAAAAGGACTGGTAAGACACATGCCTAAGATAACTAAATTTGCAAACACCACTTGTAGAGAATGTCAAATAAACAGGCAAAAAAGGGTCAAATTTCAGACAAAATAATACTCAACTACAAAGCCCTTGCAACTGGTTCATATTGATTTGTGTGGTCCTACAAGGAAAAGAGGACTAAAAGGTGAAAGATACTTCATGTTGCTGATTGTTGACTACTCAAGGATGACATTGGTAACCTTTCTAAAGGATAAGTCACAAGCATTTGAAAGATTCAAGATATTTAAAGCCATGGTTGAAAATGAGATTGGAAAAAGAATCAAATTCCTAAGATCAAATCAAGGTGGATAATTCACATCAAATGAAGTCATTGAATATTGTGTGAAGCATGGAATCAAAAGACAATATTCTGCATCAAGAACTCCATGAAAGAATGGAGTAATTGAGAGAAAGAATATGATAGTTAAGGAGATGGCGAAACCAATGCTAAATGAGGCCAAATTAGTAGATGCATATTGGAGGGAAGCAATTCATACTATTGTTCAATTAAGAGTAAATAGTGAGAACACCCCCTATGAGTTGTGGTACATTAGACCCGCATCTGTTAAGTACTTCAAAGTGTTTAGTAGAAAATGCTACATCAAAAGAGAAGATAATTTGGGAAGCTTTGTTTTGAGATGTGATGAAGGAATATTTCTTGGATATTCCACCCAAAGCAAAGCTTACAAGTTTTTTAACAAAAGAATGCACAAGATTCTAGAAAACATTAATGTCAAGATTGATGAAGAATTGAAACATGTGTTAAATCTGACAGAGATAACTTTGAAGATGAATAGAATTGTGAAGAGATTGTTGATGAAGAGCTAGAATAAGATAATAACAAAGCACCTTCAAAATAAGTATAAAAGGATCATCCTGCAGATTAGATAATTGGAAACAAAAATGAAGGTGTTCAGACAAGAAGAAAACTTTCAAAGAACAAGGAACAAGTAAATTTATCTCTCTTGTCTTGGATTGAGCCTAAAAGCTATGTTGAGGCCAGTAAAGATGAGAGCTGGATAAAGGAAATGGAAGAGGAACTAAATCAAATTGAGAAAAATAAAACATGGGAATTGGTTCCTAGACCCCCAAGCAAAAATGTGATAGGTACTAAATGGGTGTTTAAAAATAATCTCAATGAAGATGGAGTTGTAATAAGGAACAAAGCAAGGTTGGTGTGTAAAGGATATGCACAAGTTTCTTGCATTTTCAATATATAAAGGATTTAAAGTCTATCAAATGGATGTAAAATCTACTTTTCTCAATGGAAACCTTAAAGAAGAAGTCTACATAGAACAACTGGAAGGTTTTTAGCAATCAAAAAAAGATGATTATGTTTGCAAACTGAGGAAAGATCTGTATGGTCTAACACAAGCACCAAGGGCATGGTATTCAAGACTAGACCATTATCTACAACAACAAGGTTTCAAGAAAGGATGTGTAGATAGCAATTTATACTTCAAATTAGAAGTTGAGCACATGATAGTTGTTGTATATGTGGATGAAATCATATTTGGTGGTAGCAATAATAGGATGTGTAAAGAATTTTTTGCTCAAATACAAAATGAATTTGATTTGTCAATGCTAGGAGAACTCTCATTTTTCCTTGGTTTACAAATAGTACAAATTGATCTGATGGGATATTTATATCTCAAATTTGTTGGAAAAGTATGCCTCAACTTGTTGGCTTGAACCTCTATTAAATACTTGGCATTTTCCCCCTTCATTTGGTCTTCATTGTCAGCCTATCACCCAAAACTAGAACCTTGAAACCTAAATCACAGGGTTATGAAAGTTTGTAACTTGGCGACAGTGTGTTGGTGGCGGGATCACTGTTTTCCCTAACTTCAGAACCCATGTCACGGGGTTTGAAATTTCTTTAACTCCCTGACATGGTGATCTCTTCATTGTCGTGACATCTGGGAAATTTCTAACCATCGGTGGAGGTTGCAAAGTTTGGTTCTTCCCTGACTGGATGACAATAGTATCAGCTTGTCGCAGCGATCGGGAAAATCCTAAACTCTATGAGGAGGTTGTGAAGTTAAAGTTTTTCCCGAATGGCTATCTTCTTTGCTGTCACGACATCTTGGAGTTTCCTAACCTACGGTAAAGGTTGTGAATTTTGGGTCTCTCCCGACTGGGCGACATGCCTGATGGTTGGTGGGACCAATCTATGTAGATGGTGATGTTAGTTGTACGATAGTGACATGGATGTTGCATGGATGGTGGGGACCACGAGGAATGACTGAAAGTTTGGTGTGATTGTCAAAAGCGATGGATGAGTGATGTGTTGACACATGGCACAATTTCATTTGTTGATTTTACATCGCTGTTGTAAATCAACAATCATTGGCTGAAAGTTGTTATTTTTGTTAGCGATATGTTTGAATTTATTGCATGAACTAACTCAGGGATTGATGAAGTGTGAATATAGTAATATTCTTCATAACTGAAATTTAATGCTGGGTGGCTCAATACGTGCTGTTGGCGATATGCGTGGCATGTTAGTTGTATGACAGTGACATGGATGTTGCATGGATGGTGGGGACCACGAGGAATGATTGAAAGTTTGGTGTGATTGTCAAAAGTGATGGATGAGTAATGTGTTGACACATGGCACAATTTCATTTGTTGATTTTACATCGCTGTTGTAAATCAACAATCATTGGCCAAAAGTTGTATTTTTTGTTAGCAATATGTTTGAATTTATTGCATGAACTAACTCAGGGATTGATGAAGTGTGAATATAGTAATATTCTTCGTAACTAAAATTTAATGCTGGGTGGCTCGATACGTGTTGTTGGCAATATGCATGGCCCGAGATGGAAGAAGCTTGTTGGTGAAGGAACAGAGATTAAATGAAACCCTAATGGTTGTTGGTTGAGAGTTAGAATTCATTGTATGTTGTATGAGCATTGTAACAGTGAGTGGGAAAAGAACTGTTGTCTGTGATTGGAGGTCGACCAAGGGGATGTTGTTGTGAGTTAAAATATGAGAGTGAAGTCTGTAACTCTGTATGTAATCAATTTACTGTAATACAAAGTGACTTTGCTTGGTGTGTGGGTTTTTCTCCCATAAGGGTTTTCCCACGTATATCTAGTGTTATCTTTGTGTGTGATTTATTTTTGACTCTCCTTTTGTTTTGTGAATGTGCATCTCAAACGTATGTAACTTGTTAAATGCAAGTTTTTTCACTTCTTTCCTGAGGATTTTGCATTAGGAAGGAGTTTTCCGCACTGTTGTTTTCCTTACAAGTGGTATCAGAGCCTGGCCAATTGTGTTATCCTTGTGAGTAGGGCTTGTTTTTTGTGCTAATCCTATTTTCAATGGGAGTCTTGCAAAGAATAACTGGTTGTCTTGGTTACTGTTTGAGATGGCAAGTAAATTGGGCAGAGTAGAAATTGAAAAGTTCAATGGCGGTAATTTTGAGTTGTGGGAACTCAAAATGGAAGACTTGTTGGTGGATAGAGATCTCTGGATTGTTGTGTCTAGAACTATGCCACAAAGTATGAAGCAAGAAGATTGGGACCTTGCAGATAGAAAAGCTAGAGGGTTGATAAGACTTTGTCTGGCCGATTCTGTACACTATTGAATGTCCATGGGGAGAAGACTGCAACTTCATTGTGGAAGAAACTTGGTGACATTTATCAGGGAAAGTCTTTGGTGAATAAGTTATTCCTGAGGAAGAAATTGTACTCCTTGAAGATGGAAGAAGGTGCATCTATTGCAGACCATTTGAATTCATTTAATATGATTGTTGCTCAGTTGGCATCTGTGGGTGTGAAGATAGAGGAGGAGGATCATTGTATGCTTATGTTATGCTCCTTACTTGACACTTAGGACCATCTAGTAATGGCTATTGGAAGTACAACTACTTTCAAGATGGAAGACGTGGTTGCCTCACTGTTATTAGAAGAAATATGGAGGAAGTATTTTGAGATGGCTAAGGAGGCTCTTGTTGTTCAGGGTAGATCAAAGGAGAGAGGCAAGAAGAAGGAAAATAAGTCTAAATCCAAATCTGAAGGGAGATCAAAGTCTCCTAGTAAGAAGTCCAATTTAAAATGTTGGAACTGTGGGCAGACTAGTCATATCTAAAAGGATTGTAAGGAGGAGAAAAAGAAGAAGAAGAATAACTCTTCAAACAATGAATCTTCTTAGAGTGATGTAAATGTCTTCATTGCAACCTTAGTGACTCATGCATCAAATAATGTCTGACTGATTGACTCAGGTGCATCCTTTCACATGACATCTCATAGAGATTGGTTCACTAAGTATGAAAAATATGTTGGTGGAAAGGTGTACCTGGCAAGTGATTCAACTATGGAAATTGTTGGCTATGGAAGAGTTAGAATCCAATTCCCTGATGAAAGAATCAAAGGGATTGATGATATACTACACATACCAGGTTTGGCATGTAACCCGCTTTCTGTCAGTAAGTTGAATGATGTTGGCGTGCAAGTTTCTTTCTCGAGTGGAGGTTGTAAGATGACTAGAGGTGCAATGGTGCTGGATAAGGGTGCATGCATAGACACTTTGTACAAGCTTTATACATGTCCTGTTCAATGTAATAATGTCTTTGTAAAGTCAAGAAAAGCTTCTTGTGTAGAGAATGAAAGTGAAGGTCCTCTAGGTGCAAATTCCTTGGAGGTGAAACTCCCAACAGAGAAGACCATGTTGTGGCATCATAGACTCAATCACATAGGAGAGAAAGGCTTAAAAGCCTTGAAAAATAAAAGTCTTATTGAAGGGCTTGTTGACTGTAACCTTGAGTTTGATTTTTGCAAATATTGTGTTTATGGAAAGCAACATCGTGTTTCATTTTACTCGAGTCCTCATAAATCTTCTGGTATACTAGATTATGTTCATTATGACGTATTTGGTCCAATGAATGTTCCTTCATTATCGAAGTCCAGATATTATGTTTCTTTTATTAATGATTATTCGAGAAGGGAATTTGTGTACTTTTTGAAAAAAAAGTCATAAGTGTTTAGTCAGTTTAAAGAGTTTAAAAACTTGGTAGAAAATCAAACTAGAAGGAAAATCAAATGCTCGAGGATGGATAATGGCAATGAGTTTTTTTTCTATAGATTTTGAAAGGTACTGCAAAGACCATGGGATTAAAAGGCATAAAACTACACCTTATACTCCACAACAGAATGGAGTTGCTGAAAGTTTAAACATGACACTAATGGAAAGAGTGAGAAGTATGTTGAGTGGTGTTGGTCTAGAGAAGAATTTTTGGGCTGAGGTTGTGGCTAGAACATGTTACTTGATAAATCATTCACCTTGTTCGGATTTTTTTGACAAAACACCTTTGGAAGCATGGTCTGGTAAGAAGCCCTCTCTGAGACATATTCGTGTCTTTGGCTATGAGGCATATGCATATGTGCCAAATGAGAAAAAATAAAAGTTGGAGAACAAGGCTGTCAAGTGTATCTTCATTGGCTATGGCGTTGGTGTGAAAGGATACAAGCTTTGGAATCCTATTACTGAGAGGGTTTTGTACAACAAAAGTGTAATATTTCGTGAGCTGAAGCCTTTAATAGTTGATTCATAGTTAGAGATAGATAAAAAGGAAAAGAAGAATGATGTAGTTGAAATTCCTCAAACTCCAGAAAAAAAAGGAACTATAAAGTGTACCTGATACTGAGGAGAGTTCTAGTAGCTCTGAGAGTTCTGAGAAGAAGAACCACAACCTCAACCTCAATCTGTGAGGAGGTCTACACATGAAAAGCGTCAACCTAATAGGTATGGATTTTCTATGTTGGATTCAAACTATGTCTATGCTTTGATTACTAGCACTGACGAGCCTAGGACTGTGAAAGAGTCAATTAATAAGTCTGATTCAAATTTCTGGTTGGAAGCCATGAATGAAGAAATGACATCATTGAAGAAGAATGAAACCTGGGATTTGGTACCTTTTCCTGAAGGACAAAAGCCTATTGGCTGTAAATGGGTATTTAAGAAGAAGGCTCATTTGGATGGTAGTGTTGAAAAGTATAAAGCTCAGTTGGTCGCAAAAGGTTATTTCCAGGTGGAGGGAATTGATTATGGAGAAATATTTTCTCCTGTAGCTAAGCTGACATCTATCAGATTTCTTTTGTCACTTGCAGCAGCGTATGACTTAGATATTGAGAAAATGGATGTGAAGATAACGTTTCTTCATGGAGAGTTGGAAGAAGAAATTTATATGTCCCAGCCAGATCACTTCGTTGAAAAAGGTAAAAAATGCCTGGTTTGCAAGTTAAAGAAATTTTTGTATGGTTTGAAGCAATCACCTAGAATGTGGTACCAAAATTTTGACACGTTTGTGTTGTCATTGGGATTTGCAAGATCAAAATCTGATCATTGTGTTTATTACAAAGTTGAAAATGATCATGTATTATTATTACCCTGAATGTGTATATGTTATTCATAGGAAATAGTAAGACTATGATTTTTGATCTTAAATCTTAATTGTCTAAAATTTTTGAAATGAAAGATTTCGGTGAAGCAAGGTATATTTTGGGGATGGAAATAAAAAGGGATAGAGGAAGTAGAAATATTTGGCCCAGCCAAAGTAAGTATATCAACACTGTCCCAGAGAGATTTGGGATGACTAATTGCAAGCAACTAGTTGTTCCAGTGTTGCAGGGAACAAAGCTATCTGTTGAATACTGTCTAAAGTCTCCTATCGAGATGGAGGACATGAGCAGGGTGTCATGTGCAAGTGTTGTTGGAAGTTTAATGTACACAATGGTTTGTACTAGGCCAAACATTTCCCAAGCAGTGGGAGTTCTTAGTCGATTTATGGCTAATCCAAGAAGGCCACATTGGGATGTTGTGAAGAGGGTTTTCAGATATTTGAAAGGTACCTTGGATTTTTATTTTTGTTATCATGGCAACTCAGTTGGATCACAAATATCTCTTAGAATTCATGGATATGTGGAATTTGATTGGGCAGGGGACATTGACAATAGAAGATCCACCAGTGGATACGTCTTTATGTTATTTGGTGGAGCAGTGAGTTGGATAAGCAAGCGACAGGATGTAGTCACTTTATCTACTACTGAGGCATAATATATGACAGCAACACACGCCTGCAAAGAAGTCGTTTGGATTAGGTGTTTATGTTCAGATATCGAGTTTAATGCAAGGCAGATTACAATTTGGTGTGACAGTCATAGTGCTATTTATTTGGCAAAAAATTGCACTTTCCATGCCAGGACAAAGCACATTGATGTATAGTATCATTTTGTTCATGATATGGTGGAGGATAGAAAGGTTAATCTAGAGAAGGTGGATACTCTGGAGAATGTCGCCAATGCATTGATAAAGCTCATGAGCACAAACAAGTATAGGTGGTGTGTTAGTTCGATGGGCCTTGGAGCCCATGACCTTCATTAATTTTGTGTTTGGAGGAAGCTAGTAAGTCATCATCAAGTGGGAGCTTGTTGGAAAAATGTGCCTCAACTTGCTAGCTTGAACCTCTGTTAAATACTTGGCATTTTTCCCCTTCGTTTGGTCTTCATTGTCGACCTATCACCCAAAACTCAAACCTTGAGAAACCTAAGTCGTAGGGTTCTAAAAGTTTGTAACTTGGCGATAGTGTGTTGGTCGCAGGATCGTTGTTTTCCCTAACTTCGGAACCCATGTCGCGGGGTTTGAAAGTTCTTTAACTCCCCAACATGGTGATCTCTTCATTGTCACGGCATCTGAGAAATTTCTAACCATCGGTGGAGGTTGCGAAGTTCAGTTCTTCCCCAACTGGGCGACAATGGTATTGGCTTGTTGTAGGGATCGGAAAAATCCTAACCTCCATGAGGAGGTTGTGAAGTTAAAAATTTTCCTGACTAGCCGATCTTTGTTGTCGCAACATCTTGGAGTTTCCTAACCTACGGTGAAGGTTGTGAATTTTTGGTTTCTCCTGATTGGGCGACATGCCTAATAGTTGGTGGGACCAGTCTATGTAGATGGTGACGTCAACTATACGACAGTGACATGGATGTTGCGTGGATGGTGGGGACCACAAGGAATGACCAACACTTTGGTGTGATAGTCAAATGCAATGGATGAGTGATGTGTCGACACGTGGCATGATTTCATTTGTTGATTTTACATTGTTGTTGTAAATCAACAATCATTGGCCAAAAGTTGTATTTTATGTTAGTGATATGTTTGCATTTATCACATGAACTATCTTGGGGGTTGACAGAGTGCGAATATAGTAATATTCTCTGTAACTAAAATTTAATGTTGGGTGGCTCAATACGTGCTGCTAGTGATATGAATGACCCAAGATGGAAGAATCTTGTCGGCGAAGGAACAAAAATTAAATGAAACCCTAATGGTTGTTGGTTGAGGGTTAAAATTCATTGTATGATGTATGAGCATTGTAACAATGAGTGGGAAAAGAACTATTGTCTGTGATTGGAGGTCGACCAAGGGGATGCTACTATGATTTAACATCTGAGAGTGAAGTCTGTAACTCTGTATGTAATTGATTTATTGTAATATAAAGTGATTTTGCTTGGTGTGTGGGTTTTTCTCTTGTAAGGGTTTTCCCACATGTATCTGGTGTCATCTGTGTGTGTGTGTGTTTTCTCTCGTAAGGGTTTTCCCACATATATTTGGTGTTATCTCTGTGTGTGTGATTTATTTTTGACTCTCCTTTTGTTCTATGAATGTGCATCTCAAATGTATGTAACTTGTTAAATGAAAGTTTTTGCACTTCTTTCCGGAGGATTTTGCATTAGGAAGACATTTTTCGCACTTTTGTTTTCCTTACAAAACTAAGTACACTAAGAAAATGCTTAAGAAGTTTGGAATGAAAGATAAAAAAATGGTCAATACTCCTATGGTAACTAGATGTAAATTGAGCAATCCATATGAGTCCCTGGATGCAAATCAGACAATGTATATGTCAATGATAGGAAGCTTGTTGTATCTAACTGCATCAAGGCTAGATATTATGCAAGTAGTGTGTATGGTTGCAATATTTCAAGCTACTCCTAAGGAATCTCATGTCAATGCTATAAAAAGAATCTTTAGATACATCAAAATTACTGTTGACTATGGATTGTGGTGTATGAAGAGTAAAGATTTCACTCTAACTACATATACAGATGTTGATTGGGTAGGAAGTGTAGATGATAGGAGAAGCACTAGTGGTGGTGCATTTTTCTTGGGAGATAAACTTATTTCATGCATAAGTGAAAAGCAAGAATCAATCACACTCTCTACAACTAAAGAAGAATATGTAGCAACACCATATTATGCTTAGGTTTTATGGATGAAGCAGACACTCAAAGACATTAAGGTTGAGTAAAAAGTACACATCTCTATTCTTTGTGATAATTCAAGTGCAATAAACATCTCAAAGAATCTGGTGATGCATTCTAGAACAAATCGCATATCAATCAAGTATCACTTCATAAGAGAGAAGGTTGTAGATCAGGAAGTCACCATGGAGTATGTGCCAACCAAAGATCAAGTGTTAGACATATTCACTAAGCCTCTTCCCAAGGAACAATTTAAATATCTGAGGCAAAAATTGGGAGTGATTGCTCCCACATCATATCGCTAAGTTTTTAGTGATAGGGCATGTTTCCAGGGGGCGCTTCACTGAGATTTTATTCATACTTAGATATGAAGGATAGATCAAGTCAGGTAATCTTGGATTTAAAAATTTCTAACAACTTGATGGTTGCAGATTTATGAACCTCTTCTTTATCTTTGAATGGTCAATGAAAGGGGAGAAACATCCGATGCAACACGATGTTTAGGAGTGTCCCTTTGTCATTTTTTTTAAAGGGGGAGAAAGTTGAGAAAATAATTTGTTGGGAGAGAATGCACAAATTCTCCTGTAATTGAGCAGGGGGGAATTTAAGAAAAAATCTTTGTCTGTAAGAAGAGGAGATATGTCCAAGGGGGAGTTGTTATGTATGTGCATTGATGTGGTTTTGTTATAATTGGAACAATGCATTTTAGTTGGTTGATACAATGCTAGTTTAGTTGGTACAAGAGCTAGAATTGGTACAAAGCATTTGGCTTTTCCATCAATGACAAATGGGGTGATTGTTGGCATAATGCTGTCATCGATGTCAAAAGGTGTCATTCATCTCAAAGGGGATGTCATTGATCTCAATGGAGCAGAATCTAGAATATTTGGTGAAGGATGATGTAGAGAAGAGTATATTTTGCAAATATTACAAAGTTTCTCAAATGTTGCAATGTTGTCATGTTGTTGTAGAGGTCACTTTTAGAAGTTAGTGAAGAAATCAAGTTGTAGTAGAGAAGAAATCAAGCTATAGATTTGATATGGGTTTTATGAGTAGATTCAATTGGTGTGGTGTGCATGATCATAAGATATGCAATGTGCTCATAATTGAGTTGTTTCTAGTCTGTAGTTGAATTACGGTTTCTCATTTAAACCCTAAGGCATTTCATTCATGGTGATGTATAGAGTTTATAGTTTTACGTTGACTAGATTTTGGTAGTCACAAAGATGTTTATTTCATAACTTAAGCCATCGATGTCATTCGAATAACCAACCTCCTTTACCTAGCACTATTGGTTGGTGGAGTGTGTGCATTGCAACATGTCTTCACATTATGTTGTGAAGTTTATCTAGGCATATGCTTTGCATGATGTGTGATAGAGATAAATCAATGATAAAGGATACATGGAGGATATCTAATGATCATCGCTTCATTGCTTCACATCGTTTTTGTGAAGCAAAAGGAAGGAAAGCAATGCAAAATATGTGATGGCTAAAGTGTGAGTAGAGTGTGATGTAAGCATGGACATGTGCCAAAATGTAATTAGATCACTTCGTTTATTCACATGTCCTTGTGAATAAAATAATGTTGAGAAAAAAGTGATACACTAAAAGGTTGAGATGAAGACATGGTGGGTCCCTTCTTCAAAAGAGCGATGGAGCGATAATGTGGACACGTATTCTGTTAGACAGTCTGTAACATGCCCATTATTCTACCTAGTAATTTTACTATGTTTTACCACAAGTGAATAGTTTATGCATCCAACATTACGATCAATAAATGTTTTCTTTTCTTTTGAATAATAAATGCACCATTTGAAATATAACCTTTACAAATTTTTCCATTACATAATTGAAGAATCATTTCATTAGTACAAGTAATTATTTCACTTTACATATATTTGAGATAAAATTTTGCATTTGTAATTTCCATAGAGATGTATACATGATTACATACACAGCTTCTATGTGCTTACTTGAAATATAAATACAAACTGGTCCAGATGTTCCAACATTGGTGCATACATTCTAGATGCACCCATTCATTGGTGCATACATTCTACTTGTCCCCAATAAAAGCACATAAATCCAAAAATCTTGGCTACCAACTACATAAGGAGAAGCATCACTCAATCACTTTTTTCCAACCATGGATTTACTGCTATCAGACAAGTAAGATGGCTCCACCCTTCGATGAAGATATTGGTTTGGTAACCTCATAACCCTAGTCTTTTTTGAGCATGGTGTTGTGTCCTATATATCTAGAGCTACCATACAATGGATACAACCTACATGTATGAAAATCCCTACCTAGTATGTAATCCTAGATCATAGTGAACTGACAATGTAAACAGTGGCTACTTACACTACTTTGGCCAAAGAATTCACCACCCAGTACTTTGTGTGAGAGTCATCTATTGCACCCACCTTCATAGCTTGATTTGGTTTTGACAATTCATACTTTATACCTAGGTTACCCCCTTTCCCATGGATTAATCTAACCCCAAGAATAACCTTCCCATTAACCATATGGGTATTCATAATGTCACAACATCAAATGACTCCATTTCAAAAGTACAACCTCAACAATAAATGTTTCCATTCAAAAGTATATATCAACAATAAACAACTCCCATCAAAACTATAATCTCATCAATAAATGACCTCAATCAAAAGTATAATCTCATCAATAAAATACCTCAATAAAAAGTATAATCTTCAACAATAAATGACTTCAATCAAGATTTAATCAACAATCAAATGATCAATCAAATCGGATAGGATAATCCCAACCTATTTGCTCTAATCAATAATCAAGTAACAACCCAATCAAATAGGTTATGCTCTGACTAGGGTTTCAATTTAAAGTGATGTAACAATCAAGTGATCATAAAAAAATCATAAAATATCTCTTTGAATATACCATAAATATTCATATGTTTATTATGTTCACTACATTTGTATATAATCTAGAGGACATTATCTTGAGAAGAGTTTTGTGCTTCTACACCTTCAACTCCTCTTATCAATACGAATTTGGGTTGTCGAGACCTATGTCCTCTTTTAGAATTCCATGAATAGGAATATACTCTAAATCAAAATAAGAAAATATCGTAACTAGAAAATATATTTCTCAACCCTACCATTGAATATTGATGTAATCATCAAGTTTATACCCTAACCCTAGGGATATGACTCTCTTCCTTCTTTCAAGGAGATTTAAGTAATCAATCAAGTATAGATTAACAATAAGATTTGGGTAACATCTCATCCTATCAATGATGATATGTTTATCATACCATCATTCCTATTGTATTACTAACCTCATTAGGTCCACAAGGGTTTACCTAGCATTATAAGCTAAAAAATTCAAGTTACCTCAAGATATCAACATATTCCATGTTTTACATTTCATGCCACATAAAATAGTATATCATATAAATTCCCATATAGGGTATATTAAAATTATTAACCCAATAGATAGGTTCCCCCAAAGCAAGAAACAACTAAGAACATGCAAGCTTATCCAAAGCATTTTAACACATATTTAAATTAATCCTTTCCAATCAAGAAAACCATAACATGTAACCTTTCAAACATAAATAGCAAGGGAATAGAAATCAGTATGCTTGTATAAAAGCTCCAACTAATAATCCTTCCTTCCAAGCTTAATTCCTCAATCCCACTTTGCTATTCCCTCTAAGATCAACCTGATTCCCATTTCTATCATGTTACCAAATCTCTCAACAAATGCTAATGCAAAATAAAAAGTAACTCACTAGCACAAAAATTGTAGTAGAATAACAATGGAGTAATCAAAATGACAAATGATAAAGAGATAAATTCTATTTATACTAAAAATTGAGCATCCAAAGGCTATAAGCAAGCTAATATTTTTTCCACTTCCTATGCCAATGAATCAACTCAGCTAAACAAAAAGAGAGGTGGCGGGTTTAAAACAATGACTCAATACATATGCACAATCAAATACCCTTCTCTACATGTCAGTAGATCTTTTAACTTAGAAAAGAAAGGTTTATGGTTTCCCAAATTGACTTATCCCAGCCAACTTACCATTTGCAACATTCACTTATTCATTTTTTCCTTACACGTTGGTAGAAAGATTCAAAGAAAATTTCTATTATTTGTAGACTTACTTATCATGGGGCCACATAAACCCACGTGCCCTATCCTTTTGTTTATACCATTTGAAGACTAGGTCAGAATACCTATTCTCACATTTTATCTTCCACTCAACATTTTAAGCCATTGACTAAGTCATAATGCATTGAGTTTCTAGCTTATAAACTTGGTTCATATTTACTTCTACGCTTATATATAATGTGCTTCCTTTCATACATTAAAACAACACTTTTAAACTTATAAACTATGTTAATAACAATGCACCATGTTTAATATAATGCGTTATGAAACATACCCCACACACACTCTCTCTCTCTCTCTATATATATATATTATATATAACACTATATATATATATTAATATTTATATAATTTATCTCAGCAATGAGTTTATAAAACATATTATTTTCCATTCAAATTCACATATATATATCTATTTACACATAGCTTGAAAATAACTATGCATATATTTATATGCATATATACATATATACATATATATGTACATTTCTCTTAATGTGACTATGTACACATATATTAATATATATATATACATATATCATATATATATCATTAATTTGATATTTACTTTTAAATACATATAATTACATTCTCATCGATCAACATATATACATGAAAAATGTATATATAGATATATACATGTCGTATTTTCCCAAATGATACTCCCATGCATATGGGTTATCCATTCATGAGCATGCGCAGGTATATCTACCTATGTATACTCATGCATTCATATACTCACATGTATGAGTTATTGTAGACATGTACATATATACATATTTACATTCAATAAATATTGTCATTGATTATCATATAAAATATGAACATAGAAAGAAGAAGTCCCACCCAATAAAGAGACTCAATCAAATAACCCCAATCAAGAACATTCATAGAACAAGATCATAACCTCTTCTAAGTCATGCACAAACAAGACTAAAGACTACTTACCATTTCCCAAACTAACTTGACCCAACTTGACCAACTAGGGTGTGAGTGTGTGTATGCTTAGTTAGGTTCATTAAGGGTTACCAGAACAAGCTCCTCTCCTAAGTGATACTCCCCCTCTCATACCTAAGGGTTGGAATCCTTCCTAAATCCAACTTAGTGCATCACATAGGTAGCTATCCATTCACATAAAATCTATTTGTATCATAAGTCATTTGTATCGTCAAAGCATTCACATTGCAATACATACTTATCACATTTTCCATTGGTATAAGACATATTAATCATTCCTTGAAAAGCAATAACATCTTAATGCATATTTCAGTATTTCATTCACCTATTGAACATATTAAAATTTTGATTATCATTTATCATCATATTTACTTACAAGGTAAAAGTAACCCAATAACTAAGAGATGGGGTGCAACATACTTCCCACCTTGTGAATCATCGTCCCTGATGATTTAAAGCATTAAACATATAGATAAAGTCAAATAAAGGTTTTACTTTCTATTTTCCAAATCATGCAGGAAATAAGTATATTTCCAACTAATCTTCCCTCATATCATGACCCCTTGCAATGTGGTTCTTCCTGGACCTTGCACTGAGTGACTGTGCTAACATACGAGGAGAAATTGTATGCTCAAGAAATCTTTCTCTCCACAAAATTATATGTCATAACTATATTAACTCATATGTATGTCATAAGTACACTAGTAACTTTATCCTATATGACACTTTTACCATAGTGACTGGAAAAACATTTTCTCCTTGGCTAATACAATCATCCTTAGTGTAACCCAATTAGAAAAGAATGTCAGTGTATTGTGCACTACACCATGGGTCCCATCCTTCCCCTTTAATGTTTACACCATCAAATGACTCAAAATCCAAGACCATCCATCGCTAACACTAATATTTTCCCTAATCATAATAGTACTACCCTTAACCATTGTCCATCTTGAGCATAATATTTCCCTTGGACATCTGTCAATCCCGAACTTAATAGTACTGCTTCTTACTTCGATCTTTGTCTCAATAAAGTTTTACTTGATCCTTTCAATCTATTATTCCATTTTGACAACCCTTCTAGTCTAAGGTTAATCCTATTTCCTAGCTTCTCATAGCTTATAGGAATTCAACCCTTCTTCATGTATAATGTTTTAAATGGATCAAATTTCAATGATAGAAGTTATCTTAAAAGTACTCCACAAATCCTCCAAGATTTGATTTATCCCTTTTTTCCAAACTGGCTGAATCAATGTAATAAATTGAGCATTTGTTCAATTGAATTTTTCCAACAAGGCGATCATGGTTTACACAAAAGCTTAATGTTGCTTGTGTGTCCCATTCTGAGATAACCTTCTTGAGAACATTAAGCAACTATTTTACACAATATGTTGTTTAGGACTAATATCCTATAAACCAAATTTCCCAATCAAAATTGGTTATCTTGGTGAGTCTATCCACCATAACATTATGGTAGTTCCATTGATATAGAAAGATCAAAACTATTCTTATGATCTACCACTTCCTTTCTGGAATTCCTTGAGAGTATACAAGTCCTACCGATGAAAACATCATGTCTTCATCCTTTAGCATACTAGACAACAATTTGCTACATGCCTTTCAAAATATTACTTTGTTCCCTTCCAGATTAAAGTGGTTCTACATTAGTCAAATAATTTTGTCATTCTTGTGTCTCCTGAATATGACATCAATTTACCTCGTTTCATTTCTTGGTCTCTTAGAAAATTGGTACGTAGGTTCTTCCTCTGATTCATAATAGTCCATCCTAACTAAGTGAAACCTCTTCCATGGACTTATGCCACATATGATTCGCGAAATATAATAATTAAATATTTTTGGTGTAGCTAAACTCCTTCCTCTTAGGATATCCATATCTTGGTTTTATTTCACCCTTAAAGCATTCCCAAAACCATGGTCCAATTTCTAGCTCAATTTATCTCTTTCGATGAGCATTTATATTAGTTTGAGTAACAATTCTCATTTAAATCATGTTCATTTTGATATTATCTTTCAAAAGATATCACAATTATTACATACCTAGTCACCAAACATGAACATTTCTTGATAACTCTAATTCATGAGTACATAAATCTTCCCCTTTCATGATCAAGCATACTACCTATCTTTCTCTAAGGTATCAATGATAATAAAAAATTGTTCTTCCAAAATAATTACATATAGAATTTGTGTTGTAAATATTTCTTTCCCTTTGGTCAAAATTCTTGACCTTTCAACTACCTTTCACCAATAACTCCAATACTTTAACCCTTTTAACTTTACCAACCTTGTTGTGGTCATTGAATTTAATACTTTGGTTAAAAATTCTCTCCTACTAGAGATACAACATTAAACCTTGTTGAAAAGGGTATTTATCTGAGTACATCTACTCTCACTCTTTCACCCTTAGTGTTTTCCAAAACACTAGATCATCTTAAAGTTGAACTCTTAACAATCACCCTCTCTCTCCAATTTGAATTGATTTATCATTCCTTGTTGTTGGCTTTTGAGTGACTTTTTCTTTCCTTTCTTACCCTCCATGATATGCCTTGAATATACCTTTTTTTGTTTCCAAAATTGGATTCATCATTTCCCTCTAATCTCTTAGAATCAACATTTGGATCCACAATAATGAGATATAATTCAACTTTTCCATAAGAGATACTCTAATATTTTCATTCCAATTCTCTTTTCCATGTATACTAATATCCTTTTAACCATATTTAGTTTCCCATTGCACCATCTTCAAATGATCATTTAAGGATATAAACATAATTTTACTTTCGTTGACAAGTTGGTAAGTTCAATTCACATTTCAACCAAACTATGCTCTAACTGAGCCCTTTGCCCGAATTGTTTGATTTTATTTTCAAGCTTTTACCTTGCAATCATCTTTGAAATTAATTTTGTTCAAATTCTTGGTAATTTCCTTTTCTCATAACTTTAGACACTCTAAGGTTGTTAAATTTCTTTTCCCCATTTTTCAACTAGAAATCCAAATTGACCTTGCCTATTTTGGTTGGTGGAATCATGTTTTCTTTCATCTTCACCTTTTTTTTCCTTTTTTTGACCAATCTAGTCTCTAACCTTTATTCTAAGGTGTCAATTTTCACTCTTAATTACAATTATCATTTTAATATTTTAACCTTGTACTGAATCAGGTCTTTCAAGGGTTATCTTACCTCTTGGATACCTCTCTAGTGGTATTAGGACATAATAACCCGGCCAAAATAACCCTAGATAGAATAACCTGGCCAAAATAACCCAAGGACAAAATAACCCAGGGTCATAATAACCCATGGACAAAATAACCCTTGGTCAAAATAACCCATGGACAGAATAACCCATGGTCATTTTAGATCAAGCTAGTAAACTAGAAATGACATAAAATAAATTATAAATATGATTGTGAGGCACCATAGAGGCTATATAGGTCATTTTTAGACTATATATCCATTATATACCCCTAAAATAGCCTTAAAACACCTTTAATATGCTTAAATAACCTATAAAATGGTAAATAATTATAAAAATAAAGGCAATTTTGTGGGAATAAGTTGATTAAGAGGTATTATGAAAAGATATAAATGAAAAGGCATTAAGAAGATATATAAAATGGTAGAATTAAGAGAAGTAAAGAAAGGAAGAAGGGGAGAAGAAGTAAGAGTGTGTAGAGTGATAAGAAGAGGAGAAATCTAAATTCATAAAAGAAGATATTTTGTAATATATTTTTTTGAAAATTATTTTAAATTTTCCTAGGGTTTTCTAAAAGAGTGTACAAAAAATCAATATACTTTTTAGGTAACCAACACATTCTTCATAATTTTTAATATATACAATGCCTCTTTAGTTTTTAATAAGTCAAAAAAACAAGAATTTACTTATTATAGATGGTTACACATTTGTGTTTCATCAACAAGGCATCAATAAAATGATCTGGCGTTGTGTGGAATATTTTACAAATAAATGTTTAAGTCGATGCTATACTACGACACAAACAAAATTTGGTGATGTGATCCAGGATTTAGTGAATTGCTTCAAGCATCGCATAGCTCAGTCTAGAAATTCATCAAAGCAGTGAAAAAAGAACAAAGTCTCCAAGAGAATAGAATAGAGAAGTATATGGTTGAATACACTGGGCAACCAAGTAGGAAAAAATATCGTGAACTCAAAGAAAGACTAAAAATATTGGTTGATGGTTATGACAACCATAACATTTTAGATTATATAAGAGGCATCGCTCATAATTTGACACTTTAATTGAAAATTTGAATAATAAATTTTTTTTAGCAACATACATGTAATTTATAAATTTTGTTTTCCTTTCTCTATATTCTTATGGGGATATTTTGTCCACGGGTTATTCTGACCACGGGTTATTTTGGCTTGGGTTATTATGACCCTAGGTTATTTTGTCCCTGGGTTATTATGACCGGGTTATTCTATCTAGGGTTATTTTGGCCGGGTTATTATGTCCCGTAACCCTCTCTAGTTGATTTTAATTCACAAAATATTGACTTTCTACTCTGACTAAGTTTCCAATTTATGCTAAAAATTAGTTCCTTTTCATAAAGTATACTTATAGCTTCATAATATCCTCAATCCAAAATCCTTGAATCTTTGCATCTACAGGTTGCTATCAACAAGGGGGATTAATTCAATTCTTTCTATCCCTTAGAGTCATTTAAACTTTTTTTTGTATGGTGAAGGTACTCATTGAGAATCCTTCATAACCTTCATACCGAACCTAGTTGCATTAATCTTCCACAATCCAAAGGTGTATCCTAATGAGTTGTTGGTTTAGAAGTTTTCAACTCTAGGGACGACTCTTTCCTAGTCCCTAACTTAAACAAGTTTTCAGGAATCTTAACTTCCATTTTTGTTTCCCTTTTATTCTTTTCCTCTTTCCATCTTGGCTTAAGAACCTTTCATCCATTAAATTCCGATAAGGTTTACGTATCTCTTACATAATGAGCTCATAGGTTCTTGAGTTGAACCTGGAAGCTCTGGTACCGTGTGTAACATGGCCATTGTTCTACCCAATAATTTTAGTATATTTTACCCCCAAGTGAATAGTTTATGTATCCAACATTCTGAGCAATAAAAAAATTATTTTCTTTTGAATAATAAATTCACCATTTGAAACATAACCTTTCCAAAAATTTCTATTACATGATTGAAGAATCATTTTATCAATACAAGTAATGATTTTACTTTACATATATTTGAGATAACATTTCACATTTACAATTTCCATAGAGATGGATACATGATTACATAGAGAGCTTCTACGAGCTTACTTGAAATAGAAAAACAAACTGGTCCAGATGTCCCAACATTGGTACATACATTCTAGATGTCCCCATTCCTTGGTGCATACATTCTAGTTATCCCCAATACTAGCACATACATCCACAAATCTTAGCCACCAACTACATGACGAGAAGCATCACTCAAGCACTTTTCCTCAAACCATGGACTTACTGTAGTCCCTCACACATTTACCAAATTGGTAAGATGGACCTAGCCGTCAATGAAAATATTGGTTCGGTAACCTCATAACCCTAGCCTTTTTTGAGCATGGTGTTGTGTCCTACATATCTAGAGCTACCATACAATGGCTACAACCTACAGGTATGAAAATACCTTCCTAGTATGTAAACCTAGATCACAATGAAATGATAGTGTAAATAGTGGATACTTACACTACTTTGGCCAAAGAATTCATCACCCAATACTTCGAGTGAGAGTCATCTATTTCACCCACCTTCCTAGCTTGATTTGGTATTGACCATTCATACTCTATACCTAGGTTACCCCTTTCCCATGGATTAATCTAACCTCAGGAATAACCTTCCCATTAACCATACGAGTATTCATAATGTCACAACATCAAATGACTCCATTTCAAAAGAACAACCTCAACAATAAATTTCTCCATTTAAAAGTATATCTCAACAATAAACGACTCCCATCAAAAGTATAATCTCATTAATAAATGACCTCAATAAAAATTATAATCTCATCAATAAATGACCTCAATAAAAAGTATAATCTTCAACAATAAATGAATTCAATCAAGATATTTAATCAACAATCAAATGATCAATCATATCATATAGTTTAATCCTAACCTATTTTCTTGAATCAATAATCAACTAAACAACCTAATCAAATAGGTTATTATCTACCTAGGGTTTCAATTAAAAGTTATGTAACAATCAAGTGATCATAAATAAATCATAAAACCTCTCTTTCAATATACCACAAATATTCATATGTTTACTATGTTCACACATTTGTATATAATCTAGAGGACATTATCCTGAGAAGAGTTTTGTTCTTTTGCACCTTCAAGTCCTCTTCTCAATATGGCTTTGGGTTGTTGATACCTATTTACTCTTTTAGAATTACATGAATAGGAATATAATCTAAATCAAAATAAGAAAATAGTGTAACCATAAAATACATTTCTTAACCCTATCATTGAATACTGATGTAATCGTCAAGTTTATACGCTAACCCAAGGGATAAGACTCTCTTACTTTTTTCAAGGAGATTTAAGTAATCAATCAAGTATAGATTAATAATAATATTTTGGTAACATCTCATCCTATCAATGATGATATTTCTATCATACCATCATTCTTGATGTATTACTAACCTCATTACCCACAAGGGTTTACATAGCATTATAAGCTAACAAATTCAAGTTACCTCAAGACATCGACATATTGCATGTTTCACATTTCATGCTACATACAAATAGTGTATCATATAAATTCCCATATAGGGTATATTAAAATTATTAACCCAATAGATAGGTTCCCCCAAAGCAAGAAAAAACTAAGAGCATGCAAGCTTATCCAAAGATTTTTTATAAATATATTTAAATCAATCCTTTCCAATCAAGACAACCATAAAATATAACCTTTCAAACATAAATAACAAGGGAATAGAAATCAACATGCCTGTATAAAAGCTTCAACTAATAATCCTTCCTTCCAATCTTAATTCCTCAAGCCTGCTTTTCTATTCCATCTAAGATCAACCCAATTCCCATTTCTAGCCTCTTACCAAATCTCTCAACAAATTCTAATTCAAAATAACAAGAAACTCACTAACTCTCAAGCTCTTAACTCACTAGCACATAAATTGTAGCAAAATAATAATGGAGTAATCAAAATGAAAAGTGTAGTAAATGATAGAGAGAGCACATCTATTTATACTAAAACTTGAGCATCCAAAGGCTATAAGCAAGCTAATATTTTTTCCACTTCCTTGATAGAACCTTATGATGTGTAAGAGCTTGTAATAAGGAATTACGTTACAAACATGACCAAATATGATGAAGAGATTTAATCATTTAACCCTGGGTAAGAAAGCCTCATCCTTTTCCAAAACTAGATGTTGAGTTTCCCCTCATCTTAGGTAGAACTAAATAGAGGATTACTTTTCCATGCTTTCCTAGACTACATTTAAGGTTTGTGTGATAATTCCCCATATTCAACATTTGTTTTTCTCATCTAAAATGTACATGGGAATGATAATGTGGAAGATGTGATAGCCGATTCAACTTGAAGAGGAGCAATGCCTTTGGAATCAGATGGATACACCATCAACAACCAATCAAGGGACTTGTATGCATGCTCTACAAATGGTTTGTTACCTTAATCCAAAATGAATAAATATATGATAAAATACTATAACTATGAGGAGGACTAATTAAAGTGTGTATCACATGCAGATACATCTTGGGTTATGGTTAGAAAAGGGAAAAGGAACCTGATTAGGATTGTGAACGCTACCATGAATCATGAATTCTTCTTAAAGATTGCACAACACAAACTCACTGTTGTGGGGGTGGATGCATCATATACAAAATTATATACAACACAACAAGTGCTCATTATTTTAGATTTAGTGATATAGATAATGCTAATCTATATCACTAAATCTGAAATAGGCAACTAATAGGATACATTGAAAGAAGCTATCTCACATTCAAGAGACAAAAAGAAAATTGTGCTTTTGAATGTTGAGCAGAGGTGATTTAAATAAGGGGGAGTTGGTGGGGGTTAGGAGCTCCTCACTTAGAGAGAGTGTAAATATTATAGAGTGATAGTCAAGAAATACAAGGGTGACCATCTCGTGGAGTCTCCTAAGCTTTTGCCACACTTTCATGCTCTGGATTTTAATAAAATTTAGTGCTCTAACTGTGGAATCAAAGCATGTGTTGGAAACTGTGCTATGGTTGTTTAGAAGTAAAATTTATTAGGGATATTTATTTTCCACAAGTTTGCAATTTACAATTTAGCAATTTTTAAGGATTGAAAATTAAAATTTTCAATCCTCAGTGCTTTCATCAGGTGCTTCTTTGTTGGTCACCCAACTTAAAAATCACTTAAAGTATGAATTAGTGATATTGAAGTCCACTTTTCTTTAGCAATCCAGTTTTCTTGTGGGTATTTTAGATAAGATCTCATTTATTTGTACCTTCCTTTTTCGTTAATGTGGGTTATTCAATTCTATTTGAAAATTTTAAAGCAATTAATGGTTTATAAATTCATTTATTATTATTTTTTAACTCTTACAAAATTAAGTTCTTTGTATAATTCAAAATGTAGAATAAGTTTAGAAGTTGACATATATGTTTGTGTACTTTTATTTTGTTCCTCTTTCATAAAATTAACTTTTATATTTAATAGTAAAGTATTATATTGTTTTAAAATAATATTTTTAATTATATTTTATTAGATTAAAAATTATATAAAATTATATAATTACTAAAAATTAAAATTTACACAAAATGGTATTATGTTTTACCTTTCTTATTATATATTCAATCTCACATTTATTTCAAGCTTAATTGGTTTGAATGAATAACATATTCAAATAGTTAGATATTTCTAACTTTAAAAAAATAATATATACATATATGTATACATGTGTATGTATGTGTGTATGTGTATGAAAAAGAATACTAACCATAATCTTAATGGAGGATGGAAGATGAAAAATATTGAGAAGAATACTAAAGGTTACTAAGTTACAACACTAAAAATAAAAATTCAAAAGAGTGATAAGTCTCAAGTTTAATTAAGGTTCAACACTAACCTTAATTAACTTCTAAATAATTTGATGGAATCTCAACTTCAAGAGTCCCCTAAAATGTATCATATCTACCTTGGACTAGAAAATCACCATTTATCAACCTCAAGTTTAGTCACAAATTATAAATACAAAATTTAAATTTATGAGAAACAACTCTAATGGTAATATTTGTGGATTTGAAAGTTGCAAAGGTTTGAAGAGCTTTAGAAATTGATTTGTAAAATACACAAATGATAGAAAAATTCAATTTTTACAAGAGGTTCAATTCACATGAATAAACCATCACTGTAGCTAAAGAAGGTTGGTGGTAAAATAAAGGATATAAGATGAAAAACTATTAAGAAGAATAAAAGTTGAAGAAATTCACAAAATCTCTACAAAAAGTGTGTTGAAAATTTTATAATTGGGTAGTGTTGATTAAGATACTAAGTTGGAATAAGAGGTGTGTATTAAGACAATACAAAGTGTAAATTTGTGGAGTTCTATTAGGAATTAGGAATGATATGTGACAATGAATGGGAAAATCTAAGACACTTCAAGATTTTAGACTAAAAATTTAGATTTTAATTAGGGTTAGTGTTTACTTAGGTTAGGGTTAGGGTTCAATCAGTGTTCAATTTGGCTTAAGGTTAGGGTTGGAGTTTGGGTTCAATTAGGTTTATGCATTAAATAAGAATTCAATTAGGGTCAAGGTTAAGGTTAGAGTTGGGGTTGAGGTTTAATTAAAATAAGCATTAGTGTTAGGATTAGGATTAGGATTCAATTAGAGTTACAATTCAAGTAGAGCTCAAAGTTACAGTTATTGTACAATTAGGATAAGGGTTCAATCAAGGTTCAATTAGGTTACGATTTAATTAGGGTTAGGATTAGAGTTCAATTAGGGTTAGAGTTAAGGTTGGGATTATAGTTCAAGTAGGTTAGGCTTAGGTTTCAACTAGAGTTAGGGTTAGGGATAAGGTTATTTTAGGGTTAAGGTTAGGGTTCAATTAGGGTTATAAGATAAATATTTGGGTTAGAGTTAGTGTTAAATTTAGGGTTTTAGGATAAAACTTGGGGTTCTAGTTAGGGTTAGGGTTAGGGTTCAGTCGGGGTTAGGTTTAGTATTAAGGTGAGAATAGAGTTAGGGTTTAATAAGGTTTTGTGTTAGGTTAAACTAGGGTTAGGGTTCATTTAGGGTAAAGGTTCAATTAGGGTTCAATTATGGTTAACTTAAATTAAGGTTAGGCTTATGGTTAATGATTGGGGTTAGGTTTAGGATTAATATTTAGGGTTAGTGTTACTATTTTAGAATAAAACTTGGGGTTAGGATTAGGGTTGAATTAGGTTTAGGTTTAGGGTTAAGTTTAGGTTAGGGTGAATATTTAATCAAGACTGGTGCTAGGTTCAATCAGGGTTAGGGTTAGGGTCAGGGTTCATTAATAACCCTAACTATAATGACATTAATAACCCTAACCACAATCCTAAATATAATTCTATCTCTAACCTTAACCATAACCAAAATCATAAACCTAACTATTATCCTAAACATAAACCTAACCATAACACTAAATCTTATTCTAACTAACTCTAACCCTAATTTTAGCTCTAAACCTAAACCTTAACTTAAGCTTAACTCTAACATTAATTGAAATTTTAACTCTAACCCTAATTGTACCACCCATAATAGTCCTAATTCTATCACTAACCCTATCCTAACCCTAATCTTAACTCTATCACTAACCATTAACCCTAATTGTAACTCTAATCCTAATTATACCCCCAATCCCAATTCTAACCCTACCCCTAATCCTAATTCTATCTCTAACTATAACCCTAATCATAGTGCTAACCCCAACACTAATTCTATTCTTGTCTCTAAACCTAACCCTAACCATAATTATATATCCCTAAAGCTGTTCCTAATCTTAACCCTAACTCTAATATTGGCCCTACACTTACACTAAGCCTACCCCTAATTTTAATTCTATATTTAAACCTAACCCTACACCTAAACCTAACCCTAATCTTAACACTAAACCCAACCGTAATCCTAATTTTATCTCTAACCCTAATCCTAACCCAACCATAATTATAAGCCTATCTCTTAAATCATAACCCTAAGCATAACCATAATCATAACACAAACCCAAACACTAATCCTAATTCTATTTCTAACCCTAACCCTAACCCTACATGTAATCTCAACCCTTTCTCTAACCCTTACCCTATTACTAACTCTAACCCCAACCGTACTCCTAAAAATTATCCTAATTTTATCTCTAAGCCTATCCATAAACCTAACCTTATTCCTAACAAAAACCCCAACTCTAATCCTAATCTTATCTTTAACCCTAACCCTAACCCTAATTTTGATCCCTAACTCTAACCCTAACCCTAATCCTAATGATAAGACCGACCCTAATCCTAAACCTAATCCTAGTTCCATCTCTAACCCTAACCTTAACTATAATCCTAACCTTTTCTTTAACCCTAACCCTAACCTTAGTCATAACCCTAATGCTAATTCTATATCTAACCCTAATTTTGACACTATTGTAAGGCCCAAAAATTTAACACTAAAATAAAGTTAAGGAAAAAAAATAACTTTCAAATTCCGTTTACAATACATGACTAACACAATTTTGTTTCCAAGGGACACAATTCCTAAAAACAATAATAACATTTTCCCAAGTGTAGATTATAATATTTAGTAACTAAATCACTTAGGCAATCCTAGTAGGGTTTCAAGAGGAGGCATGGAATCCACATCACTGAGGTGGAATTAAATAGTTCAACCAACCCAAAAATAATTTGAAACAAGATTCAAGTTACATGTTAAGAAAATAAAATATATCAATAATAACTCAAAGTAATAATGGCAAAACGAGTCCTAGCGGCCATACCTATTCCTTGGGGACTCATCCCAGACAACCTTGCCTACGTATATATTTTGTAGAGGCACAATACTTCGACAAATAGACTTCAACCATCACCCACATGGTCAAGGATAACAAAGGAATAAAATCACTAGGTTTAAATAGATGGCTTAACGTCAACATCAAACACAAACCACTAAAACCTCCCCCCACAGTAATAATAGAAAACAATAGTTCAAGGTCAAGGATTGGGACTAGATGCCACACATAGGATTTGTCAAGAATTTTATAAAATAATATGAGTTTTCCCCCAACTCATATTACCATCCAGGTTTAACTCATAAATGGTTTCGCAATACATTAATACATACAATGAATAATTATTAATGGTAAAACTATGAGGATTCTCACTATATAGTGTAGTGATAGGATGGGTTTATAGAGGGATTTCTCCTACTAAAACACCTAAATAATTTTTTAATAGAATAATTTAGATCCAAGAGTAAACTTCCCCACCTTCAAGACCCAAATGATTCTCAAGATTAATATATGACAATTAACATTGCGAGAACAAGAACTAATTGGCTTAAAATAGACATCAACTTATTAGTCAAAAAAGGAGACATTTTACATAAACTTAAGTACTAGTTTTAGTTTAATTTAAATATATTATGAACATAATTTGAAAAAATCACATTAGTTCTATACTATAGTATTTATTAAGAAAAATGTCAAGGTATCACAAATACGAAACTGATAAGGCCATAGATCCTTCATATGTGGACTATAGGTAGTTGAAACATACTCATCAATTCTTCTCAATAATTATAAATATTATAATATTCATTATATATGGCATGCCCAAAACTAGTTTACATCAACGATTTGCTTCAATGGATTTATATCAATAACATAACACTCCCCTTGACTCCTTAGTCAACACATAAGTACACCATAGAATGTCATAAATGAATTAACCCAACAATAATATAATGTTCCTAAGATAAGGTTGAACCAAATATTTTAAGTGGATGGAATGCTATGACTCTTTTGCTCAATTAGGGTCTTTCACCTAATGAAAAGAGATAGATCCCACACCCAAAATCTAAGTGGTTCACTCAATCTAAGATATGTATGATGAAATTATATCTAAATTAAATTATCTAAATGTAAATAGATGATGAATTTATTGATTAAGTATGCAAAACCTAAGAAATGTAACTTGTTTGAAAACACATTGTGTAATGCAAAAACACCTAGAAATGTGAACAAAACTTAACATAAATGGATGAAACTGAAAGTGTGCACATGAGATATGAATGGAGACTGAAAATGGCTTTTGGAATGCTGATAATCCTTATTTTTAGGCCTGGTGGGACTCATTCGCCACTCTGGGCGAATCAATCCCAATTCTGTAAAACTGCTCCAAAACCTATTTCGGACGAATGGGTGTCTACAAATGTAGAAAACCAAAAATACGTCTGGAAGTGGGAATCATTCTACACCCATGGAAATGAGTCCACTTTTTAATTTTTGAATATTCAAAGGTGGAAGTAGTCCAACCTTTGATTTGCACTTTTTGCTTCTCTAGGTGTCTGATTTTAAAACTATCGGATGCGGGCCTGAAAGTGAATTTTTGTAGGTATTTTGACTTGTCTAATGAAGAGATGACTTGAAAAAAATTTCAATGAAATATTTAATGATTTATAAGCCTCCAATATGTCTAAATATATAAACAAACAATAAAAGAGAGAGAAATGTTGGATGTTAGGGCATGGGGGTTTGCCTTGGTCAAACCCCTTTTAGGTAATTAAAACAAAATGATGAAAGAATGTAATGAAGCATACACTAATGGAGTTGATTACCTTTCCATGATGATTGATATTGAATGTATATAGAAAAACATGAAGAATACACCCTTGAATATCTTTGGAAGCTAACTTGATGACTTGCAATGATGAAACCCTAACTTGCTTGACTTGATAGAGAAGATGGATGATGAATGAATGACAAGAAATGTGTGAATGAGTTATGAGATTATGAATTAGGTATTTGAATTGATTTTATAGGAACTTCACCTTATTCACCTATAAATTGGATCCCCAAGGCTGACATGAAGAAAAATTAAACTTAAAACCTAATTTTTCCTGCTCAAAAGTTAAAATTGACCTAAATGGGACTCATTCGCCACCTTGGGTGAATCAGTCCCACTTGGAAGGGACTCATTCACCATAGGTGGTGAATTAGTCCGAGTGGGATCCATTTGACAACTAGGATGCTGGGAAGTAAGAAAATTAGGTTTATATAGTGACTTTGTCAGTTATTTCATCAAATTATGCCTCGAGATGCACAATATGGGATAATAGGGGCCTATTAGTGATGATGTAAAGGTCAATTAGGCCTTGGGACACATAATTCAATGTGAAAGTGTGATTAAATACACTTTAAAACACTAAAATGAGGTCCACATAGCTTAGGAAGGCATAATATCCAATGTAAATGTGTAGGACACATTACAAAAATAGATTAAAATTAAGTTTAATTCAAAAAACTTCTAGATTAATGTGATAATGTTATTAAACACATTTTATAATGTTGAATTAGGGGAAAATGGGTTCATTAAGTCTAGAAAAGCGTGAAAGTCTTTTACAACACCTTTACAAGACATTGTTAAATGCATTTAAAAGGGTCCAAGACCTAGTGTGGATGTGAAAAATACCTCACAACACTGAATCAAGGCCTCGTTGAGTCCAATTTATCATCAATTATTCCCAAAATAAAGAAAGTTTCCTTTTTTCCACGATACAAAGGTAATGACTAATAATAATTTTAAAGGATCAAGTTGCACATTACAATTGTTATGAAAAAAATCTATTTTGTTTATGAAACATTAGATTTAGGTTGAATTTAGACCCACCACCCCCATTGTACAAGAAGTAAAAATTAACATTTTACATTCAATGCAATAATTATTGTAATTACAATGCTAATAATCATTAATGATGGTCAATTTACGTTAAACGTAGATGAGGAAATATATTGTTGAATTAAATAAATAATGTGGGTGCTTCAACTTCTTAGTGTATTAACAAATACATATCTCCTAAAAGGCATTGGCTAGTTAAATATTTTAGGGTGAGAGGAAACATCCAAGCATGAAAGAAAAGGGAGATATCCCCATACAAATTGAAATTTAGCCACTTAATCAATTCTCTCAAAGGTTGGGATATGTCAAAGAGGAAAGATTGTTCAGAAAAAAATGATAGTGTATACAAATATCGATCACATTTCCCTAAAACAAATTTTCCTTGGTAAAAGAGAAATGGGTGGGTCGCACTTTACTCATATGACACCATTTTATACCTACAAATACAAAGACAAGGTAAAATCAAAGAAAATGTTGTTAGAGTAATAGGTTGTTTACTTAATTAATTTAATCAATATTGATTAATTAATTAAGTCACCTTTACTTTATTTCACTTAAGCTAAACTTAGGCATTCTTTATTTTATTATTATTCCTAGGGTTTTCACCTTTAGGGTTTGGATCTCCTTTTATAAGGATTGATCTTTTGTAATCTAATATACTGGTTAATGCATTTTTGCTTCATGTTTGTAGAGCACCATTCTTGAGTCTCTTGATCTCTTTTGTGTGACAGGTTATTTGTTTGCAGGTGTTCATTGGGATCTATGAGGTTGGATTATCAACTTCAACATGGTATCAGAGCTCCAAATCTACAACTTCTTGTTCATTTTTTGAGGGATCTTTCCTTGAAGCAATTTTTAGTGCATCTAGGGTCAAATCAAACCTCTCCATTAAATCCAGAGCTGTCAGAACAATCAATATTGATCTTTTTTTTGTCAAAATTGGCTTCCATTTGTCAGATATGTGAGGGTTTGAAGAAAGAGATTTTTTACCAGATCCAGGGGGTAGCTAGTTTTTTGGAGCACTTTGGGCCCAAATAAACCTCACCATCACACTCAAAAGGCCCAAAAACACTAAGATCGACTACCAAATCGTCGAATTCTATGTCATGAGTTTCTGAGGCAATTTGTTTTTGCCAGAGAGGTCATAGGAGCCAGCTAACTCCTAGACAAAAAGCACCTATGTACATACAAAAATGCACGAAAACATACATAACATGAAGAGACAACACTATGCGGGGCCCGCTAGATGGATGATAGAAGTGACGAAAATGACAACAGAAGGAAAGAGCACAGGAAGCGAGGAGGTGTCTCATCGTTGATAATACGCTGCCATTTTTTTTTCCTTGTGTGAGAAGGTAACCATTAGCATGGGAAGGGTGGTGCAGATGGGCAGTGCTGCGGTATAAATTGTTGGGTACTATTCACTTGGAAAACCCGTTGTGCTTCAGGTATTCTCATTTTGCAGGTTGAAATCGAAACATTGGAGAGCAAGGGCATACCACAGGTAGGGGAGAAGACCAAGCGACTTGAGGTGAGGTGTTTCTAACCGACTGTATGCAATGTTGAAGGTTTTTATGTATTGTTTCATGCATTTTTGTATTGTTTGATGTGTTGCTATTAAATTCATGGGAATGTAATGAAATGTGGATTTAAAGCTGCATTGTTGTTAAAAGCTTTTGTTATTAAAACACCCATTGAGTTGCAAGTGAAAGGTTGCAGAGCAAGGGGAGATTGCAAAAAGTGAGTTGAGGGGTTTGTAATGATTTGGGTTGTTAGTTGTAAAGAGGTTTAAAATTTAATGAGGGTTTTTGTTTGTAAATTTTTTTCAAACTTTAAGTGGGTTTAGGGTTTTGTAAAACCCAGTGTTTTGCATCTTAGAATTTTAGAAACAAAATGAATGTCTTTACAAGATTTTGTTATTTAGACCTTAGGAATGTAATGAAAGGCACTATTTTATAAACACCCATGAGGGTTTGGGTATTTTGTGATGTGGGTTGCATTTTTATAAACACCCTATGTTTTCCATTTCATTCATATTGGAGTGATAATTGCAACTGCAAATTGTATTTGTTTGTCATGGCATTCCAAGATGCCAAATTTGTTTGAGGCATTTTTTCAAACAATTCATTTCCTTGTCTATGAAAGCATATTAGTAAGCATAATATATAGTAAGCAATACAAAGACAAGGTAGTGAACAGTTTGAAAATTGCCTCAAAGAAATGTGGTGACAAGCCATAGACAAGGAAATGAACTGTTTGTAAGTATGATTGCTTATGTATGGCTTTCCATTGTGTTTTTGTAGATATATACTCACCTCACACTATTTTTTCCAACTTGCAATCACACTATGCATGTATATGGTTGTTGGAAAACATTGTGTGTTTTCTATGAAAGCATAATAGTAGATTTGGATTGTGATGGCGTTGCAACACCATGGTGATTGGGATGACATGACAAGCCATAGACAAGGAAATGAACTATTTGTATGTATGATTGCTTATCTATGGCATGCCATTGTGTTTTGGGAGACATATAGTCACCTCACACTATGTTTTCCAACTTCCAATCACTATGCATGTAAATGGTTGTTGGAAAAAATGTGTGTTTTCTCTCAAAGTATATTAGTAGATCTGGAATGTCATGGCATTCAAACACCATGGTGATTTGAATGAGATTTCTTGTGAACTGTTTCTATGCATGCCATTGTGTTTTGGCAGGCATATACTCACCTCACACTATGTTTTCCAACTTGCAATCACACTATACATTATCTTATATGTATTTTACCATTTACTTTAGAGTGTTGTAGATATTTTATGGTCCATGGTTTCATTAAAGCTAACAACGAGAATCCATTGCACATTGTGTTGTGTAAGCTTACATGAATCATACGATAATCATTGTTAGAAGTGTATTCTCTATTCTAAACTTGAGTGTTTTTGTTCTATTGCATTTTTATTCTTTTTTGGGGGCTGCATACTGCAAGGTAACCCATAGTGATCATGTAAGATTGAGAGACCATTTTCATTGTTTGTTTTATTGCTTACATTAGAATGACAAGATTAGTATTAGTATTAGTTTTTTGTGATAACTCTGGAACTTTATGGGATGAGGATTGGGAAACAACCCATATCCTCCTAGGTAAGATTCAAAGATTATCTTCAGTATTCCGATTCATTTCTTGAATTAGAATGAAATGATTAGTCTTTTGAAATAAATTTTTCATTTTATGGGGTTAGTTTACATTGTTTTTTCTTGATATTGTTATTTCCTCTCTGTGCCATGTATGCAAAATGATCGCAGGAACTAGTCTCAGGTGCATTTATAAACTAATTTAAATATTTTTCTTCCCTCTCTTTTCCAAACAACACACCATTTTTCGCATATTTTATGTTTCAACTACCATAAGAAATTTGTAAATCAGGAATACAAATATGCAAGTTTGACATCAGAGCTTATAATATACTTGCTTTGTTGTATCAATATAGAGTTTGATTTTAAAGGCATGCTAAGCTCAAACTAGTTTAATCTACAGGTATTTCTAATCTTCAACTTAATACACATATCCAATATGTCCATGCATGAGGGTATACACTAGAATAAATATTGACTATTTTATACTGCTACATGCTACTGATTCCCAATTATGGCCCTGTTTTACATGCCAGGAAAAGTAGCTTTCCACAACCTGACAGAAGAAATCCCTAAAATATAAGTTCCATTTGTCTTTGTCATACATGATAACCTTGTTTTATCTTTTGGCATAGAAATGAGTTTCTTGTGATATGGATGGTACAACAACGATGTAGCGTATAATTGTGGTTATGATTGAGGACATAAGTTCTTACGAAATTGTTTGATGGAAGTCAACTTGATATTAGGTTTGGGCTATTGCAGTACTGACTTAATGGATTTATGTTGTAGAATTGTCATAATACATATTATTGCATTTTAAAATTTTGTATGTTTTATTCTAAAGTTACATAATTTTCATTGGCAAAAGTTGTCTATTTGAACAAGTGCATAGCACAATTTTTTCTTTTTTTATTGAATTAAAGCTATTGAGAAAAATACAGAGGATCATGGCTATTCTCAAATAATAGCAATAACTAGTACAACTAGATAGCATCCATCTAATTAAGATACATATTAGCCCTCCAAAGAAGAGAAAAATGAAAATAGAAAGAACAATAAATATGTCACATACCAAATGGGACTAAAGCAAGAGAAATTTGTAAACTAAAACAGTCCCAATTGAACAGTAACCAATTGAAGAATTCAATTGCGTAGGTTCTCGTATCAGCTTTGATATCCGATTGATCAACCATGTAGTTCATAGTATGATGTATGTCCTTGAAGCATTGATAATAGGATTTGTTCAAACATCCCTCAATACAATGAAAAATTATCCAAGTAGGATCAGTCTAAGCCAACTTGCATTTCTGAACAAGAATCATGGAGGCTTAGTGTATGACATCTCCAACCTAAGGCATAGCACAAAGTTAATGGATTTTTTTTGTGACTAGTATCATAAGGGTATTATTTCAGGTCCTAGGAGGTCAAATTTGCTACTTTGTACACTGTAACTTTTTCAATTTACGATGGATCTACATTGCATTAGGACAATGACAGATGCCATGAATGGATCTTAGCCAACTTGATTGGCTGATTGCATACTCTTCAACATAAGGTGAACAATACTATATAAAGGTTGATTTATGTAGACAAGGAAATGAAATATTTTTGTGTATGATTGCTTATCTATGGGTTGCCATTGTGTTTTGGCAGACATAAACCCACCTCACACTATGTTTTCCAACTTCCAATCATATTGTGCATGTATATGTTTGTTGGAAAACATTGGGTGTTTACTATCAAATCATGATAGTAAATATGGATTGTTATGGCATTGCAACACGATGGTGATTGGAATGCCATGACAAGCCATAGACAAGGAAATGAACTATTTATGTGTATGATTTCTTATCTATGGGTTCTCACTGTGTTTTCACAGACATATAGTCACCTCACACTGTGTTTTCCAACTTGGAATCCTATTGTGCATGTATATGCTTGTTGGAAAACATCTGGTGTTTAGTACAAAAGCATAATAGTAAATATGGATTGTCATGGCATTGCAACACCATGGTGATTGGAATTCCATGACAAGCCATAGAGGAGGCAATGAATTGTTTCTATTGTTTATCTATGGCTTGTCATGGAATTCGAAGATGATGGTGATGGAATGCAATGACAATCCATATTTTCAATTATGCTTGGATACATTTTTTCAACAATTGATATTTACTATTTAGCCATGGTGTTCGAAGTCATGAGAATCCATATTTACTATTATGCTTTGATATATTTTTTGCAAGCATGTGTAGCTTGTTCAAAAGAACCTATTTTAGGCTTTTAGCCATAGAAGCAAGGAAATGAACTGTTTGGTATATTTCTTTCTTAGACATGAATGAAAATTGTGGTCACATAGTGAACTGTTTCATAAAATGGCTCAAATAAATCTGGCCTCGTGGTGATGGAATGCCATGACAATCAATATTGCAGCTACTACAATATGGATTGTCATTGTAACACCTACTCATTAAAATATCAGTAAAATTAATAAATTAGACAAAAATAATGAAACAAATATAATAATAGGAGGAAATTCATTTAAAACCAACTTAACAAACTTAATTAATATGAAAGTAGTATTTTAGTCAGTGTCTCAGATAAATTTTCACCTTTAATGAATCTGAACAATATATGCTCTTTATATTTCAATGATTAATATATTCATGAATTGAATGCAATCATTACACTGAGATAAGTAATATTAAAGAAATTCAAAAACCTTCACAACCGTAAAACATGAATGAGACTATAACACCCTATTTTTCTTGAGTGGAAAACCCTATTGGGGTAGAAAAACCACTCAAAAATTGCCTCACTGGCTTAATCTCAGAACTTGCTATTTACAATGCTTTGTTGGCTATATATCAACATTTTCAATCAATGTTTTAATGATACACATAGGACCACTTCTATTTATTTTACATCTTATCATCTCGCATCACTCAAGATTCAGATGCAAAAGTTTAAGTACAACATAATTGATTATTTTCACAAATCACTGAATGTGCTATCCAAATAACTTTCAAATATGAATCAATGAAATGCCATTTCTAAACTAAGAATAATACTTCTTTTCTGCTCACCATCTTTTAAAAAGATACATGGAAGGATATATATATAATGTCATGGATTACTGAACTAGAGTATCTTTTCCAATTAAAAAGTAACTTTCTTCTCTAAATGTTCCTTAAGAGGTAATAGTTACAAAACTGAAATGTTTTTAACAAATTTTAATCAATGCTTCCTTGAAAAAATGCATGTTGTCCTGACATAATGGTATATCATAAAGATATTTGAAAGTATAACTTGTGTTCCCAAATGATAAAGAAAATTGAACCATGACAAGAACAACTAAAACTTGACACAATGCAAAACAACAATTGTAATCATATGAACGAAGCTTGACAATAACTAACCACAATGCCAACATGGATTAAGTTATAGATTTAAGATAATAAAAAATTTACCTAAACAAAATGAAAAGAACTCAACTTTGAGTCGATACCCAACATTGTATGTAGGGTTTGAAGGCAATAACAGACTTTATACATTTTAACCCTATTGAAAAAATAGTGGGTTGTATGTTGTATATCACACAGTGTTTTCCAACTTGCCATTATACGTAGACAGTATGGTTGCAATGAAACTTTTGTGTTTTTTAGACATTGAGAATTTCATGAAACTCACCTAAAAAATTTATTACAACTCTTTGGTGGACTAAAATGTGGGTTTCAAAATCATGATATGATGGTAAATCAAAATACACTGAATATTTGCAGGTTGGAAAACATAATGTGGGATGTTGGTACATACTTTTATGAATCTCCCACTTGAAATAGGACATGTACATACATGAGTAACGATTATCCCTTTGGAAAAAATCCAAGCGCATACCATTCACCTCCTCTTCATTCACTTTGGCCAATAGGAAGAGCACTTCATTGAAAAATGTCCCCTTTGTAGCATATTAATTGCTACAAACTCGTGCGCTAGGAAATACAAATGGAATAGGAGGAAATGGTATGGGATTGGATTTGTTGAAAGGGATAATCATTACTCTCATTACTCATGTATGTACATGTCCTATTTCAAGTGGGAGATTCATAAAAGAATGTACTGACATCCCACACTATGTTTTCCAACTTGCAAATATTCAATACATTTTGACATCCCACACTATTTTTCCAACTTGCTAAGGGATAGAGTTTTGAATGTATTGAATACTTTCAAATGATAAAGGGAAAAACATGTGGTAATGAAGTTTTCATGTTTATGGATGAGTTTCAAAAGTATATCACAGTCCAAAAAGGAATACATTTCAAGAGTTAGTGGGTTGCAGTTTTTTGTAACACCCCATGTTTTCCAATATGTAGCTTTACAAACAGTATTCATCTAAGATATTTTCTTTTCATAAATGTTTTGCGATGTTTATTTATGTTGTGAAGTAGTCAATGAATCAATAGTTGGAAGTAAATATCAAATTTTTTCTAGATGCTTGCAGCGCTATTTATTACTAACTTTTTTTTCCCTTATTTTTTGACAGCACAACCAAAAATGTTGAACTCAAGAATTCACATTGGGTAGCTTCCCCATGACAATGAGGAAGATAATGGTATTCCCTTCAATACGGAGAGGCTGCATCATGCCTTCAAATTCAATTGTCGTATGGTGGAAGATGCCATTTGCAAAATCGACAGATTTCCTGAGCCCACCGAACATGTACTCCCATATTCCGAGGCTGATGTGGCATGCAGTTTCTTGTCAAACTGCATGGACCTGTTGACAAATTGTATTCAAGTTTAGATTTTGTGTGCAAAGTATGTTTGGAGACATGCGGTCAATCACATTCAGCTTGAGGAAGCATTAGAAAGATATGATGTTGATCAAGGTGTCTACCTCATTGGTGACATCTTCCCACATTCATTGCCTCAATCATCCTCAAATATGAGGTGTCTACAACAAACATTTAGCAGTGCCATACAACATCAGGGTGATCATTTTTCTTGACCAAGCAATGCAATTGCATGGCCATGTTGTTGAGCCACACATAGAAGATGACATACAAGAGATGTATCTTTCCCTATGCACATTGCTTGACCACCCAACACCAGTTCCGTCAAATGATGAAAGGGTTATTCAGTGGCTTGGCATAGGATGCCCCTGCCATTCCAATGAGGGCACAAAAGTAAAGAGAAAAAATATAAAGAGTGAATATGATTAGGATGTCAAAAGACTTGTTAAATGAAAAATGGAAACTAAAACTTTGAATTTGATTTTTTATTACTCTTTTGAAACACTACAATTGAATGAATGAGATTTTGTATTACTGTTTATTACTGTTTATTACTATATTTTTTTATCACTCTTTATTACTATTTATTACTGTTTAATTATTGACTACTATTTTGTAAAACTATAGATTGTAAAACACACAGTGTTGTAAAAACAACCCACTCACAGTTGTAAAACACAGGGTGTTGTAAAGTATTTTTTATTACCCTTGATTAGTGTTTATTGAAAGTATTTTGTATTACTCTAATTAATTTATTACTGTATTTCAGTATGGACATTTCAAGGTGGAGAACATCAAACATATGCAATGCAATATCACGAGTACAATTAACAAGGTATGAATGAGCAAGAAATTTTCAGTAGATAAAGGTCATGAACGTTGAACCAATAGTAGGATGGTCACCACAACATTTAAGTAAACCTATGGTCAACACTCTACCATTATCAATTTTAATCCCAATTTCATCCATGAATAATTTCATCAATGTGTAGATCCTATGTTTAGCCATAACTTGAGCAGGTGTTGAGGATAGCTTTCAGTTTTTGATTACCCAAGCAACAATTGACAAAATTCAGCCTTACTAGATAACATGTGGTGAAAATATTTTTGAAGTTATTGTGGAAAATATTTCTTCACACTATAATGTGTAGTTTTCAATTAACCTTTTTTACATGAATTCCATTTCTTTGATCGGCTATTTCAAGCTTGATGACCTTGATCAAGAATGAGGAGGCTTGGGCTCTGTAAAAGCAGGTTTCCAATATGCTTTTACTCTTTAGGAAGTCTCATATTTGTCTCACAAGTTAGGTATACAAAAAGATTGTAGCCAATAACAAGCACACTTTTTCTTCTATGCCAGTCACAAAGCATCACCAAACACCTCAAATTTTCCAATTTTTTTCCCCAAGAATCCCAAGCCGCCTTTTACACTGGTCCCAGAGTTGAATGAAGCGTCGCTGATTCTTAGCATGTGGGCCTATCGTCAATACTCCACTTCTTCAACTCTCTTTCCCAAGGGAAAAGCATGTTTTTTGGAGCAATAATCAAATGCCTGCTTATAAGATTTTTGTAAGGGCTTAAGCAGGCCTTTGATTATTGCTCCAAAAAGCATGCTTTTCCCTTGGGAAAGAGTTCAAGAAGTGGAGTATTGACATTCCAGTTTACATGCTAAATAGATCAACGACCTTTGCGAATGAAATTCATTCCAACTGTGAATATGACGAGATTATAAAACTAGCTAAGAGTAACCAGATCATGGGAAAAAAAATTGAAAAATTTGAGGTGTTTGGTGATGCTTCCTAATTGGCATAGAAGAAAAAGTGTGCTTGTTATTGGCTACAATCTTTTTCTATGCCTAACTTGTGACACAAATCTGAGCCTTCCTGGAGAGGCTAAGCATATTGGAAACCTAATTTTACACAACCCAGACCTCCTCATTCTTGATGAAGGTTGTCAAGCTCGAAATGGCCAATCAAAGATATAGAATTCATGGATGCATAGGTTGACGAGGTTCTTCATGGATAAAAGATATGGAATTCATTGATTAAAGAAATGGAAATCATGGATCAAATTTATGGATAACAGTTGGATCTATAGGTTGACGAAGTTCTTCATGGATGAAATTGGGAATAAAATTGATAATGGAAAAGAGAGTGTTGACCATAGGTTTACTTAAATGTTGTGGTGACTGTCCTACTATTGGTTCAATGTTCATGACCTTTATCTACTGAAAAGTTCTTGCTTGTTCATACCTTGTTAAGTGTACCTGTGATATTGCATTGAATATGTTTGATGTTCTTCACCTTGAAATGTCCATATTGAAATACAGTAATTAACGACTTAGAAAAGGAATTAAAAAAAAAAAAAGCTGTCACAGTGAAAAGAAGAGGACCTTAATGCTATTCAGAGAGAGTTGCAATCTTGGTGCAAAGTTCCTTGTTGCTCAATTTAATGAAAAGAGTCTAGATAGGTAGATAGAGTCATAATAATGTTGAATAAGGCCATGTGAGGCCCTTTTATAATTTTTTTTGTGGTTTTGAGTCATTATGTGGTTATTAGGAGAAATGTTGCAAATTTGATAAAATGTTGTCAAGACAATTTTGTAAAAATGCAAAAAATGTAAAATCATCGAATGCCAAGGGTCAAGTAGTTGTACACACAGTTTTAGGCATTGTTAGTTGTCATTTGAGGTATAAATATGTGGTGAAATCATTTTAGGAACTTGTCAAAGGCTTTAGAGAAGAAACTCAATAAAATTTCTTACGTTTCTTGTTATTTTCTACTAAATTATGAGTTTACAGACCTGGCACGGTTCCGTACATGCTGCCATTAAACTGATTTTCATCTAGAACAGTAATCATATGTGTTAGCTTCCTTTCAAAGTTGTTTTGATTGGTTTTTGGGGTGTTTTGTGAATTTAACACACCATTTCCTTCAAGCGTCCAAAAAATAGGGGTTAAGGGTTTGATTGTTAAAATGGATTGACAGGCCATTCCAACTTTTTGTATCAATTGTTTCTTGGTGGAATGGGCCTGAATATGTTAGGACTAGGGTTAGGTAACATGGATTAATATTGGTAGATAATTTACAAGGGTTTCTCCACGCTGCCTTGTTGAAATAGTGAATTATGGGCCTTAAGAATAAGGCAACAGTTGGTAACTAGGAGAAATTGTCTGAGAATAAGGTAGGGCAAGCTAGTTCCTGATGTGAGTGAGTGTTTTTTTGTGTTTATAAGGTTTTAAAAGTTTGGAAAGGTCATTTGTGTGATGGGGAATGGAACCCTAGTTGTTAAAGGGTGAGAACAAGTGAATTTGAGTGGTTTAATGAAGGGAGAGTCAAAGAATCTTGGGGGTAGCATATTTGAGTGGTTTAATGAAGGAAGAGTGAAAATATGATGGTGAACTTCAAAACATTGTTTTTTTATGGTTTGCATAAAAGAAAGTGATCATTCAAGAAGAATTGACAAGTCAGTCACAACCCAGTGTGTTTTCCATCGTGCAAATATTACGTGCATTTTGTGTTCCAAACGTATGAACATATATTATTAGCATGTTTGTTGAAAGTAAGGGTTATTAAAAAATATGAAGGTCAAGTTGAAAAAATTGTTTTGTTATAGTGTGCATAACAGAAAGTGGTCAGTGAAGAAGAATTGAGAATTGAATCACAACCCAGTGTGTTTTCCATCCCACAACTCTTATGTGCATTTTTTTTGTGTTCGAAACATATGAACAGATATTGAAATGGACTATTTTTTTGAAACTAAGGGTTATCATAAAACAAGAAGGTGAACTTCAAAACATTCTTTTCTTATAGTTTGCAGAAAAATAAGAAGTGAGGAACAACCCACTGTGTTTTCCATGATGCAACTATTATGTAACTTTTTTTTTCGAAACATATGAACAGATATTGAAATGGACTATATTTTTGAAACTAAGGGTTTTCATAAAACAAGAAGGTGGAACCTAAAACATTCTTTTTCTTATAATCCAAAAATAAGAAGTGAGCCACAACCCACCTGGTGAGCCTTTTCTCTTATGATGCAACTGTTATGTAACTTTGGTGTTCCAAACATATGAACAGATATTGAAATAGACCGTTTTGCTAAAAACTAATGTTTCATAAAACAAGAAGGTGAACTTCAAAAAAACATTCTTTTATTACAATCTACAGAAAATAAGAAGTGAGCCACAACCCATTGTGTTTTTCATGATGCAACTGTTATGTAAATTTTGTGTTCCTAAACATATGAATAGATATTGAAATGGACTATTTTGCTGAAACTATGGGTTGTCATAAAATGTTAGTGAACTTCAAAACATTCTTTCTTACACTCTACAGAAAAATAAGAAGTCAATGACAACCCATTGTGTTTTCCATGATGCAACCGCTATGTAAACCTTTAAGCTATACTACTTTTTAAAGAACTCATTTAGAAGAAACTAATCACAAACTAAGCTCGGGTACTCATAAGAAGGGTCCAAAGAGGGTTTCACAGGATTTACATCGAAGAATAAATAAAGAATATGAAAGATAACAATGATTTACTTCTTCAAGAACCGACACAACCAAAACAAAAGGAAAATCAAAAACTTAAGCAAGAAAAAAATTTCCTTAAGAGTAAGAGAGAGGAACCAGTGACACTTGTGGCTCTCCATAAAACAGGTCTTACAAAAGAATTTAAAAAAAAAACCCTTCAATACAACTTTATGTTATGATATTTATCTTCCAAGCCCCCAGTCTTTGATTGCATAACCTTGATATTTCCTTCATATTGTTCTTCATATGGCATGGTGTGAATGTTTTTATGATACATGAAGGTATGTTTGAGTTGTACATAGATAAAGATATGTGAGATTTACAAATATGAATGACCTAGGTGGGTGCAACAAAGAAAGGAATGTGACACATTGATTAGATGCAAGCAAGGCATATAAATGGCTTATGAAAAGTATTTGTTATGGGTGGAAAGGATATGGAAGGTTGGATATGCAAATGAATGGAATGGAAATGCTATCGATTCATCATTTTTGAGTTGTCGGTAGAAAATGAAATGCAATATATAGAAATATGAATGACCTAGGTGGATCCAAAGAAGAAAGGAATGCAATGCATTGATGTGATGCAAGGAAAGCATATAAATGGTTTATGAAATGTTTTTGGTATGGGAGGAAAGGATATGGAAGGCTAGATATGGAAATGAATGGAATGCAAAGGATATGAAGTGATCATTTCTTTCATCATAGAGTGAAATGATTCCTCCTTTGTTATTGGTTATGCTTTTTGTAATCATCATAGGGCAGACTGAATTGATACATACACATAAGAAAAACTCATGCCCCATTCCTCACTCTCCTTCGTACACAAAAAGGTGTAGAGATCCTCAAGCTTCCTTGGAATGTGACAACAAAAGAAAAGATAATGATATTGATGGAGACAAGAGACAAGAGTTAAGATAAATCATAAGCTATCATGCATGTGGTATGAAAATGCTAAATATGCAAGATCATGATAATGAAAAAATGAAAATGTTAATGCATATGATAAGGACCAGTGCACAAAACAGTTGTAGGATGGAAAACACAGTGGGTTGTGACTCAATAAAGTCAAATGTTTTAGTATGTTAAAGAGTTTATGGTTTGTTTAAATTTTTTAGTCATAACAATGATAAATAAGATTTTAAATGATAATGATAAACAAGATGTTATTCATTAGTCAAGCTAAAAACCAAAGGACATATGGATGGATAGGGATCAATGATATGGGTAAATGATACGACATGTAAGGATACACCTTATATGGAGGATGAAGATAGATGGATCAAAGTATGGAATGTTATGGGTGGACAGATCAAATGACAAGGGAACCCAAAATGTTTACTCTTATACAAAGGAGAAATAGAGGACCTATGGAGGACTCCAAAGATGGCATGTCAAAGTAATAACATGACCCCATGGTAAGAGGTATGACAAGTTATAATGACATGACATGGGTATGGAAGATAAATGGACATGAAAGGAAACAAGACATGGACGAGATGTGATATGGAGGATGGAAGACACACATGGTATAAAGCATGCATTAGATTCATTTTCTTGGTATTTTGGCCCAATACTTTATGCAATATCAAAGGAAGGTGGATGGATAAAGTAGATAGCATGGAATATAAATGAAGGAATATGATGCCTAAGTGGAAATAGGATAATCAATAATGTATCGTACGAATGGAAAAGTCTTGCCCGCAAGTGTACTATTCACCTCTCAACACCACACTTTCGCTACGGGAAGAGCGCACTTGCCTAAAAACGCCCCTTTCACAATAACATATGAATTGTTGTAAACTCATGCAATCTAGGGAAATACAATGGTATGGGTGGTTCAATTCCATCTCTTTGCTATACAACAAGAGATAAGTGAATCCCTTTGCGCTTCCAATGCTCAAAATTTGGTCGTGATTGTTGAGTATTGAAGGAAATGGTTTGGGGATTGTATTTTTTAAAGGTATACCACACCCCGTATATAGATATCCCATTTAAAGTGGGAGTTTTCCAGCTTTTTGTATCCACTACCACATTACACAAATTCCCTCTTCCACCAACCTCCAATGTAGCTATTGTTGTGGCATCTTAAAATTTTATCAGTTGTGCAACAACACCTTTCACTTTTGACCTATCAATTGTGCAACAACACCTGTGACTTGAGATGTTGATCAATTTTGCAACAAGGCCTTTCACTCTTTACATTTTCTGTCTTTTAGATTGCAATCCCTTCAATAGTATTGTCCTTTCACCAGATAGCTTTTTCTTGTGTTTTAATTCCTTTTCTAAGTGGTTAATTTTAGTGTTCACTTGTTCTGCTCTACTATGAGCATTTACAACTATTGTTTTTGCAGTGTGTTTATGATTAGAGTATGCAAATGTTTCTTTTCACAAGCTCATTAGGGAACTTGTCTTCCTTTTCAGATAAGACTTTCATGCCTCCACCCAACTGATTCTCTTTTTCTACACTAAGATCTGATATTTCCTTTTCCTTATCATCCATTTCCAATTTTATTTGTTCCATGCAATTGCTAACTTCAAGAATGCTTTCCTTCATTTTTTCAACCCCACTTATAGCATCATCTCTCTCTTTATCTGCTTGCACAAATTCGTATGCAATAGAAAACCTTTAGAATTAATCCCCTTCTGCATTTCCATTTTCCCCTTGCACATACTGCACATGCTCCTTCCTCCACTTGTCAGGAGCAAGAACAACCTCTTCAATAAAAACATTATCTATCTTGTTTAATTTGGTTTGCTTCTTTCCAACTATTTTTAGAGTAGATTGCTTTTTTTTCATTACATATGAATTTGTGCAAGTAGAGAAAGAGAGAGATGATGCTATAAGTGGGGTTGAAAAAATGAAGGAAGGAAAGCATTCTTGAAGTTAGCAATTCCATGGAACAAATACAACTGGAAATGGATGAAAAGGAAAAGGCAATATTAGATCTAAGTGCAGACAAAGACAATCAGTTGGGTGGAGGCATGAAAGTCTTATCCGAAAAGAAAGACAAATTCCCTAACGGGCTTGTGAAAAGAAACATCTACATACCCTAATCATAAACACACTACAAAAACAATAGATGGAAATGCTCAAAGTGGAGCAGAACAAGTGAACACTAAAATTATCCACTTAGAAAAGGAATTAAAACACAAGAAGAAGCTGTCACGGTGAAAAGAAGAGGACCTTAATGTTGTTTGGGGAGAGTTGCTATCTAAAAGACAGGAATTTCATAAAACAAAGATAGAAATGGAAGGTGTTGTCACACAACTGATAGGTCAAAAGTGAAAGGTCTTGTTGCACAACTAATAAAAGTTTAAGATTCCACAACAATAGCTGCATTGGAGGTTGGTGGAGGGAATTTTTGTAATGTGGTAGTGGATAAGGAACAAACAAGAAAGATCCCACTTGAAATAGGATATCTACATACAAGAGTAACAATTATCCCTTTGAACAAGACTGGAGAAGTGAGTCACAAGACACTGTGTTTTCCATCCTACAATTACTTCTTAGAACCCAATGTGTTTTCCATCGTGCAACTAATATGTGCATTTTGTGTTCGAAACATATGAACATATATTCAAATGGAGTGTTTTGCTGAAAGCAAGGGTTTTTTAAAAATTACGAAGGTGAAGTTCAAAATAGTGTTATGTTACAATCTGCATAAAAGAAAGCACTCATTGAAGAAGACACAAGAAGTGAGTCACAAGCCACTGTGTTTTCCATCCTGCAACTACTTCTTAGAACCTAGTGTGTTTTCCATCGTGCAACTAATATGTGCATTTTGTGTTTGAAACATATGAACATATATTCAAATGGAGTGTTTTGCTGAAAGTAAGTGTTTTTAAAGAAATATGTAGGTGAAGTTGAAAACAACGTTTCGTTATAGTCTGCATAAAAGAAAGGGCTCATTGAAGAAGACACGAGAAGTGAGTCACAAGCCACTATGTTTTCCATCTTGCAACTACTTCTCAGAACCCAGTGTGTTTCCCATTGTGCAACTAATATGTGCATTTTGTGTTTCAAAACATACGAACAAATATTCAAATGAAGTGTTTTGCAGAAAGTAAGGGTTTTTTAAAAAATGTGAAGGTGAAGTTGAAAATAGTGTTTCATCACAGTCTGCATAAAAGAAAGTGCTCATTGAACAAGATGCGAGAAGTGAGTCACAAGTCATTGCGTTTTCCATCCTGCAACTAGTTCTCAAAACCTAGTGTGTTTCCCATCATGCAACTAATATGTGCATTTTGTGTTCGAAACATATGAACAGATATTCGAATGGAGTGTTTTGCTGAAAGTAAGGGTTTTTTTTTAAATACGAAGGTGAAGTTGAAAATAGTGTTTTGTTACAGTCTACATAAAAGAAAGCACTCATTGAAGAAGACATGAGAAGTGAGTCAGAAGTCACTGTGTTTTTAATCCTGCAACTACTTCTCAGAACCTAGTGTGTTTCCCATCATGCAACTAATATGCACATTTTGTGTTTGAAACATATGAATAGATATTCAAATAGAATTTTTTGCAGAAAGTAAGGGTTTTTTAAAAATACGAAGGTGAAGTTCAAAAGAGTGTTTCGTTACATTCTGCATAAAAAAAAGTGCTCATTGAAGAAGACACAAGAAGTGAGTCACAAGCCATTGTGTTTTGCATCCTACAACTACTTCTCAGAACCCAGTGTGTTTCCCATCGTGCAACTAATATGTGTATTTTGTGTTCGAAACATATGAATAGATATTTGAATGGAGTGTTTTGCTGAAAGTAAGGTTTTTTTAATAAATATGAAGGTGAAGTTGAAAAACAAGTTGTTTCATTACAACTGCATAAAAAAAAGTTTTCATTGAACATGATATGAGAAGTGAGTCACAAGCCATTGTGTTTTCCATCCTGCAACTACTTCTTAGAACCTAGTGTGTTTCCCATCGTGCAACTAATATGTACATTTTGTGTTCGAAACATATGGACAAATATTCAAATAGAGTGTTTTAATGAAAGTAAGGATTTTTAAAAAAATATGAAGGTGAAGTTGAAAATAGTGTTTCATTACAATCTGCATAAAATAAAGTGCTCATTGAAGAAGACACAAGAAGTGAGTCACAAGCCATTGTGTTTTCCATCCTGCAACTACTTCTCAGAACCCAATGTGTTTTCCATCGTGCAACTAATATGTGCATTTTGTGTTTGAAACATATGAACAAATATTCGAATGGAGTGTTTTGCTGAAAGTAAGGGTTTTTAAAAAAATATGAAGGTGAAGTTGAAAACATAGTTTCATTACAGTCTGCATAAAAGAAAGCACTCATTGAACAAGACACGAGAAGTGAGTCACAAGCCATTGTGTTTTCCATCCTGCAACTACTTCTTAGAACCTAGTGTGTTTCCCATCGTGCAACTAATATGTGTATTTTGTGTTCGAATCATATGAACAAATATTCGAATGGAGTGTTTTGCTGAAAGTAAGGGTTTTTTAAAAAATACGAAGGTGAAGTTGAAAATAGTGTTTTGTTACAGTCTACATAAAAGAAAGTGCTCATTGAACAAGACACGAGAAGTGAGTCACAAGCCACTATGTTTTCCATCCTGCAAGTACTTCTCAGAACCCAGTGTGTTTTGATCACGAGGAGCATCCAGTGATTATGGGAGTAATCGCGCATCACCAAAAAGAAGTTCATTTCATGTTGGTAGTTTCTTGAATGTTTTATATTTATGGATAACCTTTTAATTCATAATGTGTTCCAACATATGGTTTTACTTTTTCACTTCACAGGTTTAGAAAGAATATACGGTTTTAGACAAAATTTTCGCGAAAACATTCAGGATGTGAGGCCTCATCCGGTCCCAGGCACCCCAGTGGTGTACAAATTTTTGTTGTTGAGCTGGCTTTCCGAATTCCAGAAAAATAAGTCGGGATCAAAAGTTATGGCTTACAGGGTTGACGCTCTAGAAGATACTAATTTTTGAGATGCTTTTAATTTAGCGTTGAATTTCTGTTTGCACCGGACCGCAAAAACTCAAATTTGAATGTTGTTTAGCTCAAGCTAAAGGGGGCTCACATGGGTGGGTTTCTAATTTTTGTGTAGCTTTTTGGGGACAAGTTCACATACTACGAAAAAGGGGTTTTTTTGTAATTTTGTAGTTTGCATATTTCCAGAACTTGAGGATATCAGATCCTCTGCGTGTAAAAAGATCATTTTCAAAATAATAAAATAACATTCCTTTTTTGGTGTGTCAATTTTATGTGTCTCGGGTTGCACCCTCGTCAGGTGGTATCAGAGCGAGGTTTTCTTGAGCGTGTGGACAGATCGCTGATCATAAGGAAATTCGCACCAGGACCTTGGTTGTGGGTTGAGGTCAAGAAATATGCCTCAAGAGTGATACCTAGTAGGAATGGTGGTGCCAGAGGTGGTTGAGGTGGCATAAAGGCTAGTGGAAGAGATCCACTAGCAATCGAGGGTTTCAGAGCCCTCCAAAGACAAATTGATGTGTTGTAGAAGCAGATGAGAAGAGGGTTAAACTCGAGAAGGAGAGAAGAAAGTGAGGATGAAGAAGAGGAGGAAGATTTAGATGTAGAAGAGGAAGAAGAAGCAATTGATCAAGACCAAATGCGGCTGATAAGGGCCATTTCGAAGATCAGGAAAAGACCTAGAGCAGAAGTCCCTAGTTATTCTGGAAGTCTAAACTCAAAAGAGTTCATCGATTGGATCAATGAGTTGGAAGAATATTTCGAGTATGAGGAGATAGAGGACCCAGATTGGGTCAAGTTTGCAAAAACGAAGTTGAAAGGCCAGGCCAGTATTTGGTGGAAAGAGGTCCAATTGGAGAGAAACCAAAGAGGAAAAGGCAAGATCACTAGATAGGATCACATGGTGGAGAAACTGAAAAATAAGTTCATACCGGTGGACTACAAGTTAGATCTGCTGAAGAAATTGCAAGGGTTGAAGCAAGGAAGAAAATATGAAGAAAGAATGCTAAATATTTCACAGGGTGGTCATCGGAGATAAGATTCATCTGAGAGGGTAGCAAGGAGAAGGCCAAGCGTGCTTAATGGGTTACGACCGAGGCATTGAGGAGGGGCTAATCCAGGCGGGAATGACCACCATTGAGGATCGCGTCCATTTCTAAAGTGAAGAAGTTGAACAAAATATTTGACAGCAAGCAAAATGGATGAGGAGGTCAAAGCGGAAATGGCAGTGGAAGATATTTTGGAAGCCAAAATGATGATGAGAATAAAAATAAAGATGTGGGTACCAGTCGAAACTAGAAGAATGATAACTTCTACTGCCCTCGTGATCAAAATAGTGGTGATCAAAGAGGTAGAGGATGAGGGAGATCTGAACAAGGATCCGGAAGAGGTGGTTTCAGAGGAACGTGTTTCCAGTGTGGTGAAGAAGGACATCGAGCCTATGAATGCTTGCAACATCAAGGAAGGGTAGACAAAAGGCAAGAAGGTTGTGGAAGGGTTGCACATGCAGATGAGGAGGCTCAATCTGAACATTCAGATGATGTTGAAAGGGTAGAAGCTCTAGTGATTAGAAGAGCACTGGTGATTGAAGAAAAAGAACCTGAACAGAGGAAGATTTTTTTCTACACAAGATGAAAATGTGAAGGAAAATGTTGTGATGTCATCATTGACAATGGGAGCACCAATAATCTAGTGTCATAAGAGATAGTTACAAAGTTGAAGCTAAAGAAGGAAAAGCATCCACATCCGTATCAGATTTCCTAGTTATAGTAGGACCACAAAGTTTTGGTCAATGATCAATGCCTGGTGAAGTTCAAGATCGCGAGCTACCATGATAAGGTACTTTGTGATATCATCCCCATGGATGCATGTCACATGTTGTTGGGAATGTCGTGGTAGTTTGACATGCAAGCTATACATGATGGCCATGCAAAAACTTATTCCCTGACAAAGGATGGAGTTCGTCACAAGTTGAAACCCCTGAAGGAGGCCGAAGAAAAGGTATGCAGTAGTGCTAGAATCTATTATGTTGATGGAAGAAAATTTTTAGAAGGTATGAAGCATGAGCATGTGTGCTATTCATTGATTCCTAAAGTGGGTAAGGAGGATAGTGAGAAGGTGCCAGTAGAAGTTTTTAGGTTGTTGGATGAGTTTCAGGATATTGTTTCTAATAACGTACCTAAGGGTTTACCACCAGTGAGGAAGATCAATCATAAGATTGACTCGATCCTTGGAGCTAGTTTTTCAAATAAGGCAGATCATAGAATGACTCCGACAGAAAATGAGGAGTTAAACAGACAAGTTCAGGAGTTGTTGAGAAAGGGTTTCATTCGAGAGAGCCTAAGCCCATGTGTAGTACCTGCAGTACTAGCACCAAAGAAGGATGGGAAGTGGAGGATGTGTACAAACTCCCGGGTCATAAACAAGATAATAATCAAGTACAAATTTCCCCTACCAAGGATGGATGACCTAATGGACTGTTTGAGTGGAGCTTAGTACTTCACAAAGATTGATCTGAAGAGTGGTTATCACCGGTCCCGATTCAAGAGACACCTTCAAGACCAAAGAAGGGCATTTAGTCATTACCTTTGGGATAACCAATGCACTGGAAACACATTCATGCGGCTCATGAACGAGGTACTGAAAGAGTTTCTAGGAAGTTTTGTTATTGTATATCAAAATGATATTTTGATTTTTACTAAGACTTTGGATGAGCATTTAATCCATATTCATAGAGCCTTTGAGAAGTTAGGAGAGGAGAAATTGTTGATTAATTTGAAGAAGTGTAGTTTTGTGAGAGCGAGTTGTACTTGAGGTTTGTTGTCTCGGCAGAAGGTCTGAAGATGGACCCAAAGAAGGTGAAGGCTATTCTAGAATGGCCTACCCCAAGAACTGCTACTGAGGTGAGATCTTTCCATGGTTTGGCCAGTTTTTACATAAATTTCATTAGAAACTTGAGTAGTATTTGTGCACCCCTAACTAAAACAATGAGAGGGGATAGAAAAGAGTTCAAGTGGAGCACGAGAGCAGTGAAGAGTTTTGATCTGTTGAAGTAGAAGGTGATAGAGCAGCCTATTATATAGCCCTCCCAAATTCAATAAGGTGTTTCAGGTGGATTGTGATGCCAGTGGTTGTGCCATTAGAGCAATGTTGAGCCAAGAAGGTAAGCCCATTACCTATTTCAGTGAAAAGTTAAATGATGCCAAGAGAAAGAATTTTGTATATGATCAGGAATTTTATGTAATAGTTCAAGCACTAAAGAAATGGAGGCATTATCTATTGCCGAAGGAATTTGTTTTGTATATTGATCATCAAGCATTATAGTATCTAAATAGTCAGGGAAAATTAAATCAGAGGCATATGAAATGGGTAGAATTTTTGCAAAGCTATACCTTTGATCTAAAGCATAGGAGTGGGAGGTCGAATAGAGTTCCAGATGTCTTAAGTAGGAGGCAGACATTGATGACAGAGATGCAGATTGAAGTGGTTGGGTTCAATGAACTCAAAACATTGTATGCAAAAGATCATGATTTCATAGAGGCTTGGAAAACTTGCAAGGAGCCTGTTACAATGGACAGGACAAGGTGGCTAGATTTCATAATTCAGGATGGCATGTTGTTTAAGCGAAGCCAATTGTGTATTCTAAGGAGTTCCATGAGGGAGAACCTAATTAAGGAGAAGAACAATGGAGGAATGGTAGGACATTTCAGTCAGGATAAGACCATTGCCATTATTAGTGAGCATTATTATTGGCCTCAGTTGTCACAAGATGTAAATAAGTATGTACAGAGTTGCAGGGTATGTCAGATGGCTAAAGGAGTGAGCCAGAATACAGGGTTATATCAACCATTACCTATACCAGAGAGGCTGTGGGAGGATATAAGTATGGATTTTGTTCTTGGTTTTCCAAGGACATAGAGAGGGAATGATTCAGTATTTGTGGTGGTTGAAAGGTTTTAAAAAATGGCACATTTCATTCTGTGTCAAAAGACCCATGATGCAATCCCACATTGTTGAATTGTTCTTGAAGCCGATGGTGACTACATGGTCTACCAAAGAGTATTGTCTCAGATCATAACACCAAATATGTGGGATACTTTTGGAGGACCTTGTGGAAGAAGTTGAGAATGAAGTTGAAGTTCAGTTCTGTACACCATCCATAAATGGGAGGGAAAAGGAGGGTTGGCAGGACTTTGGGTAACCTCTTGGTGCCAGTAGGAGATAGAAGCAAAGGTTACAGGACTGATCTTACCCTAGAGCAAAATTTTCTTACAACAATTATGTCAGCGAAGCACTAGTAGATCACCATTCAGTTGTTGGCTGTGGAGGCGACCCTCAAAACAACTCGAGGTGAGGGAAGATGGACAAGAGAAGAGAAGATAAGTGCGAAGCCAAATATTTTGTAGAGCACATTAAGGATATACATGAGAAGGTAAGAGAACATATTAACAAGATGAATATGCAGTATAAGGCCAAGGAAGATCAGAAAAGGAGGAATAAGGAGTTTTAGATTGGTGATGAAGTAATGGTCCACTTGAAGAAAGAAAGGTTTTCAGTGGGAACCTATTATAAACTAAAGATGAAATTAGGTCCCTGCAAGATTTTGAAGTATGATTCAGGGAATGCATATGAGGTAGAGTTGCCGGATGGAGACAAAATTTCCCATGTGTTCAACATTTCAGATTTGACAGAGTATCATGATGGTGGAAAAGATGAAGCACCAACAATAGGGCAGTATGGCATTCCAACACCTACTTCAAAGAAGGAGGAGATTGAAGCAAGCTTGGATAGCTGTGTGGGAAAGAGTACCAGAAACAAGCAACATGAAGAATATTTGGTGAAATGGAGAGGAAGGCATGTGGAAGATTCATCTTGGATATCTAAGGTAGAGGTTGGTCATTTGGGTTTTCCTCAACCATCTGAGATGTGACGGGGTCACTTCTCAAACTACCCTGGGTGTCTGATGCAGGAGCATCTAGTGGTGTAAGGGCAATCCTCGATCACCCAAAAAAAAGAGTTTTGTTTCATGTTGGTAGTTTCTTAGATCTTTTTGCATTTCTGGATACCCTTTTCATCATAATGTAATTCCCAACTTATGGTTTTTCTTTTCTATTCCTGGGTTAAAAGATATTGTAGTTTTAGTCTCCCAGAATTGCACCTAAAAACCTTCCAGGTCAAATTTGAGGCTCTAAACAGCCCGAAATGGCCTTGAAACTTGCTAAAATTGGCATAGCAAATTTTAAGCACATTTTTTACTCCGAGACCTTTCCAACAGTTCCAACAATTCAAAAAATAGAGTCCCGGATCAAAAGTTATGGCTCCCAAAATTTGGCGCACTTTCTAGAAGATACTAATTTTTGAATGTACTTTTGAAATTTGAATTTCAAGTTGTAATTTTTGGCACCAGACCACCAAAAACTCAAATTTGAATGTTGTTTTGGCTCCAAACTAAAAAGAGAGCTCTATTTATGGGCGGGTTTATGATTTTTGTGTATCTTTTTGGGGACAAGTTCACATATTGTGAAAAAGGGGTTTTTCTGTAATTCTATAGTTTGCATATTTCCAGAACTTGAGGATATCAAATCCTCTGCATGTAAGAAGATCATTTTCAAAATAATAAAATAACATTCTTTGTTTGGTGTGTTAATTTTTTGTCTCAGGTTGCACCCTCGTCAATTTTCCATCGTGCAACTAATATGTGCATTTTGTTTTCAAAACATATGAATGGATATTTGAATGGAGTGCTTTGCTGAAAGTAAGAGTTTTTTTAAAAATATGAAGGTGAAGTTGAAAAAAGTGTTTCATTACAGTCTGTATAAACTAAAGTGCTCATTGAACAAGACAAGAGAAGTGAGTCACAAGCCATTGTCTTTTCCATCCTGCAACTACTTCTTAGAACCTAGTGTGTTTCCTATCGTGCAACTAATATGTGCATTTGGTGTTTGAAACATATGAACAAATATTTGAATGGAGTGTTTTGTTGAAAGTAATGGTTTTTTAAAAAATACAAAGGTGAAGTTAAAAATAGTTTTTCATTACAGTTTGCATAAAAGAAAGCGCTCATTGAAGAAGACACAAGAAGTGAGTCACAAGCCATTGTGTTTTCTATCCTACAACTACTTCTCAGAACCTAGTGTGTTTCCCATCGTGCAACTAATATGTGCATTTTTGTTCGAAACATATGAATAGATATTCAAATGGAGTGTTTTGTTGAAAGTAAGGGTTTTCAAAAAAATACAAGGGTGAATTTCAAAACAATGTTTCGTTACAGTCTGCATAAAAGAAAGTGCTCATTGAACAAGACACGAGAAGTGAGTCACAAGCCATTGTGTTTTCCATCCTGCAACTACTTCTCAGAACCTAGTGTGTTTCCCATCATGCAACTAATATGTGCATTTTGTATTCAAAACATATGAACAGATATTTAAATGGAGTGTTTTGCTGAAAGTAAAGGTTTTTTAAAAAATACAAAGGTGAAGTTGAAAACAGTGTTTCGTTACATTCTCCATAAAAGAAAGTGCTCATTGAATAAGACACGAGAAGTGAATCACAAGCCACTGTGTTTTCCATCTTGCAACTACTTTTTAGAACCCAGTGTGTTTCCCATCATGCAACTAATATGTGCATTTTGTGTTCGAAACATATGAACAAATATTCGAATGGAGTGTTTTACTGAAAGTAAGGGTTGTTAAAAAATACAAAGCTCAACTTGAATACATTATTTTGTTACAATCTGCATAACAAAATGTGCTAGTTGCATGTGCTTACATGGATTTGTAAGTTTGACATAAATAATAAGACTTGAGGTGGCATTGCCTACCATTATTTGATGGCATTTGACATTGTTTATAATGAAATTTTACATGAAATTTGCAAGAACATTGTCTTACATTTTTCTAAATTAAGAGTAAACGCTTTTGACCTGGAGCTATGAACCGGTGAGGTCACAAATGGGGGACCTCATCCCCTAAACCCCAAAGGGATTGGAGCCTTCCTAGCAAGATTAACAATACAACTAAACAATCACACAATGCCACTATTGGCAGAAGATCGTAGTCTTCAAACTACAAAAATAGAAAAACGAAGCAATACATAATGATCTTTTATTTTATCAATTTAATTTAGCACTTTAAAATTTATTTATTTATTTATTTAAATAATATTGTTAGTAATGTTAATTTTTTTTTTCACTATTACCTATATTTGTATTATATTTTTCACCATGGATGGACTGTAAATATATTATGTTATATTTGTATTATATATAAAAATATAATATTATTATTTTAATACATGGAATACTATAATTACATTATAATATAATTATATAATTATTTATATTATCTTATTATAAATGTAAAAATATATTATATATTATTGTAGTTTAAAATACATAATTTAACATCATATTATATATTATTTATATTATATTATATAATAAATAATAATATAGGTATCAATACAATATATTCTATTATATTATATGTGTTATATATATAATTTATTTATATAATATTGTATTATATGTTATAAAATATGTTTATAGTTCATCCAAATATATATTATTATGTTATATTTATATTATATATAAAAATATAATATTATTATAATAACTAGAATACTTTTCATATATAATATAAATATAACATAATAATATATATTTGGATGGAGTATAAGTATATTATGTAACATTTAATACAATATTATATAAATAAATTATATATATAACATATATAATATAATAAATATATAAATTATAAATAATTAAAATATATATATTGATTATAATATAAAATATAATGTTAAATTATGTATTTAAAACTATAATAATATTAATATACTTTTACAATTATAATAGTATAATATCAATAAATATATTTAGATAATATTATAAATATATAACGATATTATAATGTAATTATAGTATTTTATGTATGATAATAATATTATTATATTTGTATATATAATATAAGTATAACATAATATATTTACAGTCTGTCCAAAGCATGGGTGAAAAATATAATACAAATATAGGTCATCATAAAAAAATTAAATTAACATTACCTACAATATTATTTAAATAAAAAATTTAAATTTTAAACTAAATTCAAAAAATAAAACATTATTATTGTCCCGTTTGTTGCTGGTGTATACATAAATAATTTAAAATAAATATAAAAATCAATTAACTACACTCCTTTTAAAAAATCAAAACAATCTTCTTAACACATTAAAAAAATGGTTTTAAAAAAAACCAAACGTT